>CALNVZ010003434.1:44612034-44632287 GCA_940671915.1 Paracentrotus lividus | reverse complement strand
GGGCCCGTAAAGCCCCCCCAGAATACGGCGCATGATGTCAATCAAATCAAAGTTGATACTCTCAGAGAAATGTCTCTTATTTTTTTGTTTGTTTTTGTTTTTGTTAGTTTTGGTCGCTAGATGCCGTACTATTTTTCATTTCAACTTGTAAAGAATGTGTAATATGTCAATTTAAGTCTCTGGTTCTTTGTGCCCTTTCTGTACTACTTGGGATCACATCAATAAGAAAAGATTCTTTTTATTTTCTCATGTCAAAAGATGTAAATGTGTAAAATGTCTACTACCAGCATGCAAACCCCTAGTGTGTTTTGGAATCTTGGTTGATTTTTGCAAAAATAATTCTAAAAACAAAAATATATTGAAAATTATAAGCCAAATTTTACTATTTACCATGTTAAAAGATAATTTGCCTATTCATATCTTTGAAATATATGTAGTGTTTCTGCTGTGCACAACTGATGCAGTAGTGAACACCTGCAATTGTCTATAATTCTTTACCATGTTATCTCATCTGTATACACTTGAATTACATTATGTACCCTGTATTTGGGAATGCTAATTCTAAAGTTGAGGTAATAAATAGTATGTTTGATGTTATGATTGTTGTTTGATTCTTGATTGTTTCAGAGATCCAAGAAATATAATAACTTCTACATTCTCACTGAGGACCACCTCCTAGATATACAGCTAGAAAGGGGCTATAATATCACCTTTCATCAATCTATAGTAGGCTTATGTTAGGAAGCCTGTTAACTACCGGCAGTCTACAGCTTTAAAGCACTTACATCAGTGTCATCAATTATAGTAGCTTTAATGTTAGGAAGCCTGTTAACTACAGAGCAGCTACAGCTTTAAAGCACTGTACATTCAGTGTCACAGATTATGAGTAGCTTAATGTTAAGCAATAATGGCCAGGCAGACCTACAAGCTTTTAAAGCATGTAAACATTCAGTGTCATCAGATATAGGAGCTTAATGTTAAAGCAGTTAAATGGCGAGGTAGCCTACAGCTTTAAGCACTGTGACATTCATGTCATCAGATTATAGGAGCTTATGTAAGCGCTAAATGGCGAGGAGCCTACAGCTTTATAGCACTGTACATTAGTGTCATAAGATTATAGGAGCTTAATGTTCAGGAAGACTGCACTACCAGCAGCCTACAGCTTTAAGCACTGTACATTCAGTGTCAAGATTATAGTAGCTTAATGTTAGGAAGCCCTGTTAAACTACCAGCAGCCTAACAGCTTAAAAGGCACTGTACATCATTCATCAGATTATAGTAGTCTTAATGTTTAAAGCAAGTAAAGTTGCAGGCCAGCGCTACAGCTTAAAAGCACTGTAAGATTCATGTCACAGATTATAGTACTTTAATGTTAGAGCCTGTTAACTAACAGGCCTACAGCTTTTGAAAGCACTGTAATTCAGTGTCATCAATTATAGTAGCTTAATTTGGAGCTGTTAACTGCCAAGTTAGCCTACAGCTTATAGCACTGTAGATCCGTCATCAGATTATATATAGCTTATGTTAGGAAGCATGTTAACGCAGCAGCCTACAGCTTTAAACACTGTACATCTAGTGTCATCAGATTTGTAGCTTAATATTAGGAGCATGTTAACTGCCAGACAGCCTACAGCTTTAAAGCAACTGTAATTCAGTGTCATCAAGTTATAGTAGCTTAATGTTAAAGCAAGTAAATGGCCAAGGTAGCCTACAGCTTTAAAGCACTTACATCAGTGTATCAGATTATTGTAGCATTAATGTTAGGAGCATTTACTGCAGCAGCCTACAGCTTAAAGCAAACTGTAATTCAGTGTCATCAGATTATAGTAGCTTAATATAGGAAGCATTGTTAACTGCGACAGCCTACAGGTTAAGACTGTACATTCAAGTGTCATCGATTATAGTAGCTTAATTAGGAAGCGCTGTTAACTACCAGAAGCATTACAAGCTTTATACACTGTACATCAGTGTCATCAGATTATTATGGAGCTTAATGTTAGGAAGACTGTTCACGTACCAGGCAGCCTACAGGTTTAAAAGCACTGTACATTCAGTGTCTCAGATTATAGTAGCTTAATCGTTTAAGGAAGCAAGTAAATGGCAGGCAGGCCTACAGCTTTAAAGCACTGTACATTCAGTGTCATCAGATTATAGTGCTTAATGTTAGGAAGCCTGTTAACTACCAGACAGCCCACAGCTTTAAAGCACTGTACATTCAGTGTCATCAGATGTATATAGCTAATGTTAGGAAGCTGTAATACAGCAGCCTACGCTTTAAGCACTGTACATTCAGTGTCATCAGATTAAGTAGCTTAATGTTAGGAGGCACTGTTAAACTACAGACAGCCTACAGCTTTAAAGCACTGTACATCAGTGTCATCAGATTATAGTAGCTTAATGTTAGGAAGCTGTTAACTACCAGACAGCATACAAGCTTTAAAGCACTGTACATTCGTTCATTCAGATTATATGTAGCTTATTAGGAACTGTTACTACAGAGCAGGCCTACAGCTTTTTAAAGCACTGTACATTCCAGTGTCATCAGTTATAGTAGCTTAATGTTAGGAAGCCTGTTAACTACCAGACAGCATACAGCTTTAAGCACTGTACATTCAGTGTCATCAGATTATAGTAGCTTTAATGTTAGGAAGCCCTGTTAACTACCAGGCAGCCTACAGCTTTAAAGCACTGTACATTCAGTGTCATCAGATTATAGTAGCTTAATGTTAGGAAGCCTGTTAACTCCAGGCAGCCTACAAGCTTAAAGCACTGTACATTCAGTGTCATCAAGATTATTAGTAGCTTAATGTTACGAAGTCTGTTAACTACCAGGCAGCCTACAGTTAAAGCACTGTACATTCAGTGTCATCAGATTATAAGGAGCTTAATGTTAGGAAGCCTGTTAACTACCAGACAGCCTACAGCTTTAAGCACTGTACATTCAGTGGTCATCAGATATAGAGCTTAATGTTAGGAAGCCTGTTAACTACCAGACAGCCTATAGCTTTAAAGCACTGTACATTCAGTGTCATCAGAATTATAGTAGCTTAATGTTAGGAAGCCTGTTAACTACCAGACAGCCTACAGCTTTAAAGCACTGTCATTCAGTGTCATCAGATTATAGTGAGCTTAATGTTAGGAAGCCTGTTACTACCGACAGCCTACAGCTTTAAAGGCACTGTACATTCTAGTGTCATCAGATTATAGTAGCTTAATGTTAGGAAGCTGTTAACTACCAGACAGCCTAAGTTTAAAGCACTGTACATTCAGTTGTCATCAATGTATAGTAGCTTAATGTTAGGGAAGCCTGTTAACTACCAGACAGCCTACAGCTTTAAAGCACTGTACATTCAGTGTCATCAGATATAGTAGCTTAATGTTAGGAAGCCTGTTAACTACCAGACAGCCTTAGCTTTAAAGCACTGTACATTCAGTGTCATCAGATTATAGTAGCTTAATGTTAGGAAGCCTGTTAACTACCAGGCAGCCATACAGCTTTTATAAGCACTGTACATTCAGTGTCATCAGATTATAGTAGCTTAATGTTAGGAACCTGTTAACTACAGCAGCCTACAGCTTTAAAGCACTGTACATTCAGTGTCATCATATTATAGTAGCTTAATGTTAGGAGCCTGTTAACTACCAGACAGCCTATCAGCTTTAAAGCACTGTACATTCAGTGTCATCAGATTATAGTAGCTTAATGTTAGGAAGCCTGTTAACTACCAGGCAGCCTACAGCTTTAAAGCACTGTACATTCAGTGTATCAGATTATAGTAGCTTAATGTTAGAAGCCTGTTAACTACCAGAAGCCTACAGCTTTAAAGCACTGGTACATTCAGTGTCATCAGATTATAGGAGCTTAATGTTAGGAAGCCTGTTAACTACCAGCAGCCTACAGATTAAAGCCTGTACATTCAGTGTCATTCATATTTAGTAGCTTAATGTTAGGAAGCCTGTTAACTACCAGACAGCTCTAGCTTTAAAGCACATGTACATCAGTGTATCAGATTATAGAGCTTAATGTTAGGAAGCCTGTTAACTACCAGGCAGCCTACAGCTTAAAGCACTGTACATTTCAGTGTCATCAGATTATAGTAGCTTAATGTTAGGAAGCGCCTGTTAACTACCAGACAGCCTCAGCTTTAAAGCACTGTACTTCAGGTGTCATCAGATTATAGAGCTTAATGTTAGGAAGCCTGTTAACTACCAGCAGCCTACAGCTTTATAAGCACTGTACATTCAGTGTCATCAGATTATAGTAGCTTAATGTAGGAAGCCTGTTAACTACCAGACAGCCTACAAGCTTTAAAGAACTGTACATCAGTCATGTATCAGATTAATAGAGCTTAATGTTAGGAAGCCCTGTGTAACTACCAGGCAGCCTACAGCTTTAAAGCACTGTACATTCAGTGTCATCAGATTATAGAGCTTAATGTTAGAACCTGTTAACTACCCAGGGCAGCCTACAGCTTTATAGCACTGTACATTCCAGTGTTCATCAGATTATTAGGAGCTTAATGTTAGGAAGCCCTGTTAACTACCAGGCAGCCTACAGCTTTTAAAGCACTGTACATTCAGTGTCATCAGATCTATAGTAGCTTAATGTTAGGAAGCCCTGTTAACTACCAGGCAGCCTACAGCTTTAAAGCACTGTACATTCAGTGTCATCGCAGATTATAGTAGCTTAATGTTAGGAAGCCCTGTTAAACTACCAGGCAGCTACAGCTTTAAAGCACTGTACATTTCAGTGTCATCAGATTATAGTAGCTTAATGTTAGGAAGCCCTGTTAACTACCAGGCAGCCTACAGCTTTAAAGCACTGTACATTCAGTGTCATCAGATTATAGTAGCTTAATGTTAGGAAGCCCTGTTAACTACCAGGCAGCCTACAGCTTTAAAGCACTGTACATTCAGTGTCATCAGATTATAGTAGCTTAATGTTAGGAAGCCTGTTAACTACCAGACAGCCTACAGCTTTAAAGCACTGTACATTCAGTGTCATCAGATTTATAGTAGCTTAATTTAGGAAGCCTGTTAACTACCAGACAGCATACAGCTTTAAAGCACTGTACATTCAGTGTCATTCAGATTATAGTAGCTTAATGTTAGGAAGCCTGTTAACTACCAGACAGCCTACAGCTTTAAAGCACTGTACATTCAGTGTCATCAGATTATAGAGGCTTAATGTTATGAAGCCTGTTAACTACCAGACAGCATGTACAGCTTAAAGCACTGTACATTCAGTGTTCATCAGATTATAGTAGGCTTAATGTTTAGGAAGCCTGTTAACTACCAGCAGCCTACAGCTTTTAAAGCACTGTACAATTCAGTGTCATCAGATTATAGTAGCTTAATGTTAGGAAGCCTAGTTTAACTACCAGGCAGCCTACAGCTTTAAAGCACTTTACATTCAGTGTCATCAGATTATTAAGTAGCTTAATGTTAGAAGCCTGTTAACTACCAGGCAGCCTACAGCTTTAAAGGCACTGTACATTCAGTGTCATCAGATTATAGTAGCTTAATGTTAGGAAGCCTGTTAACTTACCAGACAGCTACAGCTTTTAAGCACTGTACATCAGTGTCATCAGATTATAGGAGCTTAATGTTAGGAAGCCTGTTTTACTACCAGACAGCCTACAGCTTTTAAAGCACTGTACATTCAGTGTTATCATATTATAGGAGCTTAATGTTAGGAAGCCCTGTTAATACCAGACAGCCTACAGCTTTAAAGCACTGTACATTCAGTGTCATCAGATTATAGGAGCTTAATGTTAGGAAGACTGTTCATACCAGGCAGCCTACAGTTTAAAGCACTGTACATTCAGTGTCATCAGATTATAGGAGCTTAATGTTAGGAAAGCCTGTTAACTACCAGACAGCCTACAGCTTTTATAGCACTGTACATTCAGTGTCATCAGATTATAGGTAGCTTAATGTAGGAAGCCTGTTAACTACCAGGCAGCCTACAGCCTTTAAAGCACTGTACATTCAGTGTCATCATATTATAGTAGCTTAATGTTAGGAAGCCTGTAACTACCAGGCAGCCTACAGCTTTAAAGCACTGTACATTCAGTGTCATCAGATTATAGTAGCTTAATGTAGGAAGCCTGTTAACTACCAGCAGCATACAGTTAAAGCACTGTACATTCAGTGTCATCAGATTAAGTAGCTTAATGTTAGGAAGCCTGTTAACTACCAGACAGCATACAGCTTAAAGCACTACATTCAGTGTCATCAGATATAGTAGCTTAATTTAGGAAGCCTGTTAACTACAGCAGCCTACAGCTTTAAAGCACTGTTACATTCCAGTGTTCATCATATTATAGCTAGCTTAATGTTAGGAAGCCTGTTAACTACCAGGACAGCCTATAGCTTTAAAGCACTGTACATTCAAGTGTCATCAATTATAGAGCTAATGTTAGGAAGCCTGTTAACTACCAGACAGCCTACAGCTTTAAAGCCACTGTACATTCAGTGTCATCAGATTATAGTAGCTTAATGTTAGGAAGCCTGTTAACTACAGGCAGCCTACAGCTTTAAAGCACTGTACATTCAGTGTTATCAGATTATAGTAGCTTAATGTTAGGAAGCCTGTTAACTACCAGGCAGCCTACAGCTTTAAAGCACTGTACATTCAGTGTCATCAGATTATAGGAGCTTAATGTTAGGAAGCCTGTTAACTACCAGCAGCCTACAGATTTAAAGCACTGTACATTCAGTGTCATCATATTATAGTAGCTTAATGTTAGGAAGCCTGTTAACTACCAGACAGCCTATAGCTTTAAAGCACTGTACATTCAGTGTCATCAGATTTATAGTAGCTTAATGTTAGGAAGCCCTGTTACTACCAGGCAGCCTACAGCTTTAAAGCACTGTACATTCAGTGTCATCAGATTTATAGTAGCTTAATGTTAGGAAGCCTGTTAACTACCAGGCAGCCTACAGCTTTAAAGCACTGT
This sequence comes from Paracentrotus lividus, assembly GCA_940671915.1. NCBI lineage: Eukaryota > Metazoa > Echinodermata > Echinoidea > Camarodonta > Echinidae > Paracentrotus > Paracentrotus lividus. The sequence goes on along the minus strand of CALNVZ010003434.1, from coordinate 44,625,325 downwards.
ACATTCAGTGTCATCAGATTATAGGAGCTTAATGTTAGGAAAGCCCTGTTAACTACCAGGCAGCCTACAGCTTTATAGCACTGTACATTCCAGTGTCATCAGATTATAGTAGCTTTAATGTTAGGAAGCCCTGTTAACTACCAGACAGCCTACGCTTTAAAGCACTGTACATTCAGTGTCATCAGATTATAGGAGCTTAATGTTAGGAAGCCCTGTTAACTACCAGGCAGCCTACGCTTTAAAGCACTGTACATTCAGTGTCATCAGATGTTATAGGAGCTTAATGTTAGGAAGCCCTGTTAACTACCAGCAGCCTACAGCTTTATAGCACTGTACATTCAGTGTCATCAGAATTATAGGAGCTTAATGTTAGGAAGCCCTGTTAACTACCAGGCAGCCTACAGCTTTTAAAGCACTGTACATTCAGTGTCATCAGATTATAGTAGCTTATGTTAGGAAGCCTGTTAACTACCAGGCAGCCTCAGCTTTAAAGCACTGTACATTTCAGTGTCATCAGATTTATAGTAGCTTAATGTTAGGAAGCCTGTTAACTACCAGGCAGCCTACAGCTTTAAAGCACTGTACATTCAGTGTCATCAGATTATAGTAGCTTAATGTTAGGAAGCCCTGTTAAACTACAGGCAGCCTACAGCTTTAAAGCACTGTCATTCAGTGTCATCAGATTATAGTAGCTTAATGTTAGGAAGCCCTGTTAACTACCAGGCAGCTACACTTTAAAGCACTGTACATTCAGTGTCATCAGATTATAGTAGCTTAATGTTAGGAAGCCTGTTAACTACCAGACAGCCTACAGCTTTAAAAGCACTGTACATTCAGTGTCATCAGATTATAGTAGCTTAATGTTAGGAAGCCTGTTAACTACAGACAGCATACAGCTTTAAAGCACTGTACATTCAGTGTCATCAGATTATAGTAGCTTAATGTTAGGAAGCCTGTTAACTACAGACAGCCTACAGCTTTAAAAGCACTGTACATTCAGTGTCATCAGATTATAGTAGCTTAATGTTAGGAAGCCTGTTAACTACCAGACAGCATACAGCTTTAAAGCACTGTACATTCAGTGTCATCAGTTATAGTAGCTTAATGTTAGGAAGCCTGTTAACTACCAGGCAGCCTACAGCTTTAAAGCACTGTACATTCAGTGTCATCAGATTATAGTAGCTTAATGTTAGGAAGCCTGTTAACTACCAGGCAGCCTACAGCCTTTAAAGCACTGTACATTCAGTGTCATCAGATTATAGTAGCTTAATGTTACGAAGCCTGTTAACTACCAGACAGCCTACAGCTTTAAAGCACTGTACATTCAGTGTCATCATATTATAGGAGCTTAATGTTAGGAAGCTGTTAGACTGCAAGACCAGCCTACAGCTTTATAGCACTGTAGCACATCAAGTGTCATCAGAGTTATAGGAGCTTAATGTTAGGAAGCTGATTACACTACCAGCAGCCTACACTGTTTAAAGCACTGTACATTCAGATGTCATCAGATTATAGGAGCTTAATGTTTAGGGGAAGCCTGTTAACTGCCGCAGCCCTACAGTTTAAACGCACTGTACCAGTTCAGTGTCATCAGATTATTAGGACTTAATGTTAGGAAGCCTGTTTAACTACCACGAAGCCTACAGCTTTAAAGCACTGTACACTTCAGTGTAATCAGATTATAGTAGCTTAATGTTAGGAAGCCTGTTAACTACCAGCAGCCTACAGATATTTAAAGCACTGTACCATATCAGTGTCATCAGAATTATAGTAGCTTAATGTTAGGAAGCCTGTAACTACCAGGCAGCCTACAGCTTTAAAGCACTGTACATTCTAGTGTCATCGAGATTATAGTACGCTTAATGTTAGAGCCTGTGACTACCAAGACAGCCTACAGCTTTAAAGCACTGTACACTTCAGTGTCATGCAGATTATAGTAGCTTATGTTAGTAGCCTGTAACTACCAGACGCCTATACAGCTTTAAACACATGCTACATTCAGTTCATCAGATTATAGTAGCTTAATGTAGAAGCCTGTTAACCTAACCAGACAGAGCCTACAGCTTTAAAGCTCTGTACATTCAGTGTCATCAGAACAGTAGTAGCTTACTGTTAGGAAACCTGTTAACTACCAGGCAGCCTACAGCTTTAAAGCACTGTACTATTCAGTGTCACTAGATTAGTAGTAGCTTAATGTTAAGGAAACCTGTTAACTACCAGAGCAGCCTACAGCTTTAAGCACTGTACATTCAGTGTCATCATGATTATGAGTGAGCTTAACTGTTAGGAAGCCTCGTTAACTCACAGACAGCCTACAGCTTTAAAGCACTGTACATTCCGTGTCATCAGATTAGTAGTAGCTTACATGTTAGGAAGCGCTGTATAACTACCAGGTAACTTACAGCTTTAAAGCACCTGTTACATTCAGTGTTCATCAGACTTAGTAGTAGCTTACACTGTTAGGAAATCTGTTAACTACTAGGCAGCTACACGTTCTAACTCAGCACTCGTACATTCGTTGTCATCAGATTAGTAGTAGCTTAATGTTACGGAAACCTGTTAAGTACCAGACAGCCTAAAGCTTTAAAGTCACTGTACACTTCAGTGTCATCAGGATTAGTAGTAGCTTACATGTTTAGGAACGCTGTTAACTCACCAGGCAGCCTACCAGCTTTATAAGCACTGTTACAATTCTAGTGTCATCAGATTACGTAAGACGCTTAATGTTAGGAAGCCTGTTAACTACCCAGGACAGCTAACTACACCTTTAACAGCCACTCGTACATTCGCTGTCCATCAGATTAGTAGTTAGCTTAATGTTACGGAGCCTGTTCACTACTGTTAACTACCAGACAGCCTACAGCTTTAAAGCACTGTACATTCAGTGTCATCAGATTAGTAGTAGCTTAATGTTAGGAAACCTGTTAACTACCAGGCAGCCTACAGCTTTAAAGCACTGTACATTCAGTGTCATCAGATTAGTAGTAGCTTAATGTTAGGAAACCTGTTAACTACCAGACAGCCTACAGCTTTAAAGCACTGTACATTCAGTGTCATACCTTCTTTGAACTAATTTCTTCCCCATCACACTATATAAATGACACTATATAAATGTTTATATCCTATCCTATCCTATCCTATCCTATCACAGCATGGGGACAAATTTAGACCAGGCTCTTTTTCATAAAATGTTTCAGTGTTTTGAATCTTTGGAATGAAATCAAAGAAAAGATGCAGGAATACAAGCCAGTCAACAAGAAAGAACTCTTTGAATTCTTGAAGCAGGAGTGTTATGTTTTTCTAAGAATTGTACTTTTAGGCGAATTAGTAAATACTTTTTATTAGAAAACATTTTCTTCACAATTCTTTTTAAAAATTTAATCATTACAGAGGAAAGGTCGCCCTCCTGCACATCATCGTGACTACACAGACGTGATCACTACATCCTCAGGGGGCTACAAGGGTACCAAGGTCAAAGTTGAACCAGTCAAGAAAGAAGGACCAAAGTGGGACCCGTCTAGACTGGTCAATGAGACTAGGTTCGTCATGGGAGCTAAAGCTAATAAGTAAGACTTTATTTCATTTTGATTTTTTTTTTTGTACAGTCCAATCCCATTATTATGAGATGCTGGGAAACAAGCTAACTACCTTGTTATAACAAAATCTCCTACATGTATACTAAACACATAAATAAGTAGAAATATAATGTTGTTGACAAAATTTGGTCCATGATAATTTCCTCATCATAATGAAATCTTGTTTTATTCAGGGTCATTATAATGGGAGTAGACTGTATTATTCACAGAGTTTTATTCCGTTCACATAAATACAAGTCTTCAAGTGAAGTTTGTTCACATGTGATATGAAGGAATTAAAGTCCCTGACCGGACCAAAAGATAAAATAGCCAAATAACATATAAAACGAAAGCTTATATGCTACACAATACAATAATTACAAATTAAGCATTTTTATTGTCCATCTAGAAAGTATGTCATTAAAAAGATGATTGAATCTCAACCAGACCATCCCTCCCAAATACTCAAAAAAATCCCCTGTTTTAATGGCATGGGTGTTGACGTCAAAGGATGTTAACGGAATGCTAAAACCACCTGACAGCCAGGCATGATTGAATTTGTCCTCTTATTTCATAACAATAGAATTCTAGCACGCATGGGGTCTTTTGTTCTGACATAGCAATACAAATGTGTTTTCTAAAGGCGAAACCCAATCACGCCAGGCATCCTTTGGCATCATCACTCGCGCCATTAAATAAGGGATAATTTTTTGAGTATTTTGGAGGGGTGGTCTGGTTGAGGTTGGATCATCTTTTTATAAATACTTTCATGAAAATTGAATTTTATTTTTGTGTATTTATGTTACATGCCTACTTAGCTTTCAATCGATGTAAGGATGTATTTACTCCTTCCAGGATCTTTAAGAGAGTCAATGGAGAGATTGTAATATTTTCAATAATTTCTTTTGTGGGTTCTGGAGGTTCTGCTGACTGTTCTGATAACATTTTGTTTCTCCCAATATTTGTTATGTTTGCAGAGCCCTTGGACTGGGTGCTACTCGAGGAAGGTTGTACATCAAACATCCTGAACTATTCAAGGTAAATTTATATTATCCATTTTGACTATGGTCCATGAAGTATAAATTTAATTCATCATTGGGACGAATTAGGTGGTCTGTCTGAGAAATACATAAGAAATGATAGAAGAAAGATGGGAGAAAGATAAAACAGAGAAATGGTATAGAAAAGATGAACAAAGAGGAAATGCACAGACGTGATAACTGATATGCGCACAGTACAAATCAATTGTAGTTATCCTATATAGGGTTGTGTACATAAGCCACTTAGAATTACATTTCCATTAATATAGAAAGCAAAATATACATTATTGGCTATTGTATGTGTGTTGTAATGACCGAGGAAGACATTCACATGAAGAAAAAAAATAAATAGATAAAATATGTGGACACACCGGACTCGAACCCATAGGCCCGAATTCACAAAGGTGGATTCTGCAAAATCCATGGATCTGTGGGTTATGTAAATTTTGTGTAATAATTACGCTTAATTTTAGCGCGTACTGTGAGAAAGGTCCAATATGAATGCACGATTTTGTCACAAAGCGCTACATTTACACTTGTCGCTATGGTTAAGTCTGCTGTTTATTCAAATTAATTTAAATAAACCGTTGACTCAACAGTGGACTCATTAAGTCAAAACAGTGGGCCCATTATGTCAAAACCATAGCAACTGGCGTAAATCTAGCGCATTATGACAAAGTCACGCATTCGTATTGGACCTTTCTCACAGTACGCACTAAAATTAAGCGTAATTATTACACAAAATTTACATAACCCACGGATCCGTGGATTTTGCAGAATCCACCTTTGTGATTTTGGGCCATAGTCTCTTGATTACAAGTCAAACACCTTACTGATTGAGCTAAAATTCCCCTATATGGATTACACGTAGAACGAAAAGTTGGAAACGGAAAAGAAAAAAAAAATCCAATACGGCAATTTGAATAACTCATGATTCCGAATTATGATTTTAAAAAACGTAACATATGTTCAAGAGAATTTCCTTGCCCACAACCTATTAGAATCTCAGAGAAAATGAAGCAGAAATGATGGAGGGAATGCTCATTAAAGGTGGGACAACCAAAAGTCCTCTCTTATAGAGATTACACACAAAATGAGCAAAAAAGACATACCTCTATAAATTGTCATTTTTCACAATGATGCGTTTCTCTAAATGGAAAATAAAGGTAATAATACAGACAGATTATGTCCTCAGCTACAACTTATTAAAATTTGGGCGAAAATCAACCAATATTTTCAGAGTTAAAATCAAATTTGATTAATTTTTATGACGTTATAAGAGCAAAATGGAAATTTTAAGTTCCAACGCCATTTTGATGATGTCATGATATAATTGAGGATCAAATGAGACATGACATGACATCTATGATTCATACTCTATCCAGATATGCAAAAAAATGGGGGTTTCCGTTTGTTCTGAAGAGCTACAGCGAATTTTTAATAGGCATGTCTTTGCCCATATATGGCCTATAGTGAGAGTACACACACTCGCGTGCTGCAAACTTTGATGGAGGCTCATTCCTTTATTTGTAGTGGTAGAAAGCTGATCAAGGTATCAAACTACTCAGAATTATATTATCAATGCATGTACATAAAAGAAACGGCAATTCTATGTCGCGTAAGGGCATTACGCGTGAAACGAAAGAAAATGGCGCCTGGATGACGTCATCTTGATTTGATGACCTTGAAAAGCTTCGCTGCACATCTTCATATTGACATCCATAGACGACATGAAATTGAAGGAAATCGATCTGATGGATTTAGAGATAGAGTGGACACAAAATATTGGCTATAAGAATGAATGAATAAATAAATAAGAAATAAATAAGAAAAATCTGACAAAATTAAGAGGTGATCTGTCACAGACAGACCACATGATAAACCTTCTGTTACTGACATAGGTTTGCTTCATATTTACAGGATGTAGTCTTTTGAGGTATATGCTTGTAGGCAAATCTAGAATAAGATTATTCAGCTGATGGAATAAGTACATTTTTCCATTAATTGTTGTTTTTTTTTTAATCCTAGTATGCTGTAGGAAATGCTTACATTCTACTTGATGATAAAATAAAGTTTGATGTTTTTTTTATCATAGTATGCTGGAGACCAAGATGACAAGCAGTGGTTATATGATAATCATCTTATGCCAGCTACTGGAGGAAAGGCTTATATTCTCTTACTCGATGACGTCCTTGATTTAGCAGAGACTGAAGAATATAAGTGAGTATAAACTTTGAATTTTCTGCATTGCAAAGCAGTTTGGTTAATATTTAAAGATATTTAAATTTAAAGATTTAAAAATAACAAAATAATTGCCTAGACTTGCAGAAAGTATAGGATTACATCTTTTGTACTTGTTAAATTGCCCCAATTTTTTAATGGTCACTAGCTTGAAATGTCTTATGTAAAAGAAATTTATACTATATATTACAGTTTCGTTGACATATGTCAATTTAGATTATTGTATTAAAGCATTCTAATGTACCCTTTGTATTCTGTGTATATGTTTAAAAGAGTTTTTTGTGAGATACTTCATGCATTTCTTCATTATTTAAGTTTTTTAAACCTTGCTCTTCGATTTACTAATCATATTTTAAGCACCGTGAGAAATTTGGTAATGAAATTAAAAATGGCATTTTACTCAATGTTATCAGAATTCGTATCTGTTCTTGTGAATCTTTTACTTTGCGAACAATAAAACAAGTTTTACTTTTATGCTCTATTCCGTTTTTTTCTGTTCCCTCTATTTACTCAACACCCCTTTCCCCCTTTATATCCAATTATCATAGGGAGTGTGGTAGTCTAGCCCTAGAAGAACTCCAGACCTTCAACGTTCCACCTGAGATCATTGAGAAGATGAGACGATACATGGAAACACATCGTACGGACGGAGATGGGAGTAATAATAGTAGTGATCTCAATGATAATAATGAATAATAGTAGTCTAGCCCTAGAGAAACTCCATAGGTTTGGGGTCAATGATAATAATGAATAATGATAGTATTGATCTCAATGATAATAATGAATAATAGTAGTCTAACCCTAGAGGAACTCCATAGGTTTAGGGTCAATGATAATATGAATAATGATAGTAGTGATCTCAATGATAATAATGAATAATAGTAATTCCCCTTTTGGTTTGTTTAATACCCCTTTTCCAAATTGTTGCTGGGGCTGATAAATCCTTGTACCTCAAATTTTAGTTAATCTCCAGGTAATCAGTCAATTGATGTCTTGTCCAATTCCCAGCTCTCTTACCGCAAAAATAGAGCCACCACAGCATGTCAAAGGAAAGGTATGATATGTACAAAATTAGTGCATTGACTGTGATGTTTTGTCGCTCTCCCGAACATATGACATTCTTGAGATACAAGGTTATGTCACCCCATCAACGATGACATGGTCACACTTTTAAATGGGTTATTCAAATTTATTCAGCATCTAAACACACTTATGCTTCCAGCTAAGAATCGCCTGAGATTTTGAGGCTAATCGATCTTTTCATTGTCAAGGTATTAATGGCTGAATATCAAGATACGACTGAGGTCTTTGTAGGTAACTATTCTACTTATTGTGAAGCATAGAATTGTGCTTAGGAAATAAAATGTTCAGGGTTTCCTGTTGACACATTAATATATTCACTGACAACATGTAGGGCCCAGAAGCCCCACGAAGTTACTCAATCCCTTTAATGTTTCTTAAATTGATACCTTCTAGCGTGTTGTAGGTAATTACTATGCTCTTTTTCAAGGATGAATATTGTGCAATGTACTTGTAAAAAATATGGTTATCTACTGCTTCAAAAGTGTTGTTGTTTTGGTGTTTTTTTTTTTTTTTTTTTTTTTTTGGGGGGGGGGGTAATAGCTATGTGTATTTTTTTTATTTGTGTAAGTAGGCAACAGCACAAAAGGAATTTCCCTGGTATAACTTATTGTTTTTAAACCTTTATTTTATACAGATAAGATATTACTTGATGTTTTTGTTATTATGTGGAAGAGAATAAGCTTTACAATCAGACAAATGAAGAGCTTGTTTCCAAAAGGGACTAAATCCATATTTGACCAAAGTTCACTTTTTAAACTAAATATATGCACCTAGTACAAGGGATTAAAATGCCCAACATGGCATTCCAATTTTTTTTTGGAAAAAAATATTTTGATGTTTCAAATTTCTGTTTCATTCCAAAAGGGACTAAATCCAAAACAATTTCATTCCAAAAGGGACTAAATCCAGTCTGTGATTCTAAATATCTTAACTTTAACAATGTTCCCTTCGTATATATATTCTGATTTTTGCACACAGGCTGTAGATATTGATCTAAGATCTTAAAGAAAATTTGAATAATTTTGATTAATTTTTAAGAATTTTATACATATTCTGGATTTAGTCCCTTTTGGAATGAAATATTTGAACTGACTGAAATCAAATTTTTGGCGAAAAAAATTTCTTCAAAATTCATAATTTTTAGTTTTATTTTATTCATACACGTCAAAATAACATTTAAACACATTTTTAGCTGACCAAAACTTCAAGTAGGAAAATAATTGGGAAAATAGACGATTTACGGAGTTTCATTCCAAAAGGACTAGAAATCTAAATCCATAGAAATTGAAATTTCAAAAATTCATAAAAAATAAAATTTTATAGCTAGATTTTTTCATTGTTATTAAAATGGTCTAAGGCAATTGTACTAGCATGTGTACCAAAACTTAAGTCATATGGTTCACGGTAAAGTGATAAATAAAAAATCAGTGATTTACTCGAAATCTCCAAAAGTGGATTAAGTCCCTTTTGGAAACAAACTCTTCAAATACTGGAATAAGGAAATGGCATGAAACATTGTTCTATAAGATACAGGATCATGGATATCAAATTAAAATTTCTGGCCAGTATTCTTGAAGGGTAGGCCTACGAACTTTAGTCACCCTCCGAGAACTCTGGCCTTGATATTTTTGTAAGCTAAATATTTATGGTATACTGCTACGGTATAATGAGAAAAAAATAAATTCACAGCCTTGTATTTGACTTTTCTTCATCTTCGAAACTTTGATGATATGATATTCCAGTTAAGTTGCTACAGTCCATTTATAACAAGATTTTATTTCATTTCACACTTCTCCTTGCTCTTTGATTGGCTGGTCATCTACACTTCTCACTTCACCCTTTTGTTTCTCTTTGTTCTTTCTCTCTTGGCTTCTTGTAGCTTTTTTTCTTCCCTTCTCTACTTGTTTGTTCACTACATATCTGTGTCATTTTGTCTCTGACGAAGATTCTGCTAGGATCGAAAGCTCAGGCTCCTTTTGACTTCAAGATTTTATTATGACAATTCATTTCTACAGGTCCCAATTTCAGACAAGAACAAACGTAAGTGTTCTGTTTGTCAAGATATTTAACCTGGCCCTGAACACCTCATTATAACAGGAGTGGACTGTACTCATTTGTTTTCAACATTTCAACATCAGCATCAGCAGTACAGTCTACTCCCGCTATGAGGTGCATGGGACTAAGCCAAAAAAATTGTTTAATATGGGGACCAGAAGAACCACCTCATTTGAAACAAAATTTCTCATCTATACTCATTATAATGGGTGTAGACTGCATTGTTAGGGGACTGTATGTAATGGCATTCCTGATGCAGACTTGTATTTCTAGCACAAGTCTACTCCCATTTCAAATGAGCAATGGGAGTTAAAAACCTTTTTCCTCATAATTTTGTATATATAAATAGAGATGATTTGTAAAAAGAATATTTTGTACATTTGAATTAGCTTGTAGCAATCATTAGATTTGATAGGAAATCATAGACAAATGACAAAGAAAGATTTATGTAATAAAAAGTATTTTAATGTACATGTTAATACATCGAGTTTATAAATGAAGGGTATAAAATATTATTTACAAATGGCAGGAAGACGTACATGCTCATGAGAATATTTTAATTGTACTTAAGATAATTGAATCTATAAATCTATTCAACTTGTGTGAATGACTGTCTATTTGCGTACGCATTTAAAAGCAGTACACCATATGAGAGAGAAGAGAGAGAGAGAGAGGGAGGGGGCTTTGTACATTTACACAAATTGTTATCAAATTTCCTTGTAATCAATCAAATACAGTGATGAGATCTGAAGTAAGTAATTATAACAAAATACCTGATACAAAAACTTTCAGTGGTTCTCAAGTCAAAGTGAAATCAATTTGCTTTGTTTTGTAATTGAATAGTGACTACTGACACAACTATCAAAACAAAACAAAAATTTCTTCGGATAGTCCCAGTTTTTTACTGCACAGTGTGTATCAAATTTCAGAGAGACAAAGTTTCACGCTAATTCATTTTTGCGATTTATGTGTAACATAAAATAAAAAAAGGAATTCTTAGCCTTTACAATACCTTCCTCGCATCACAGAGTTTACATAACCGAGTAAATTGAATTAAAAGGGGACAGATACAAAATCCAGTTTTTGCCACATGAGACAAGACTACATTCCTATTCAAAGATTGTGGCAGCAGTGAAAGGATTTACTGAATGTCTCATTTTCTCAAAACTTTACTTACCTCCTTATGTGTGATATATGTAATGTAAGAAAAGTATTGCAAAGGTGAAGAGTTGCTCTTTGATCATGTTACATATAAAATGCTCAAATAAATGAGATTGGAATACGATGTATCTCATATTAGATTACTTTTTCCCACTACGCGATGTATTAAGATTTTATTGGCTTAATACCAAAAAAAGAAAACTTAATAGTTACATAATCATATATATATATGGATGAATAATATTACAATTCCTTACATTCATTTATTATTCATATTACACATTGAAATTTAAATATTTCCTGCTAAAAAACATTTGAAATATTTTTCCAATACTGAAATTTGCTGAATATAACTTTTCACAAGTTAGATAATTTTAGATTTGCCGTGAAGCGATGGAAGCCATAACAAGAAAACATCTATTATTTAGCTTTCAATAGTACCTATTATTCAAGGGTCATGATCTATTGTCTAGAAAGAAGTATTCTTGCAAAATTGTAGTTGAATCACTTTGATCGTTTTTAAAACTTGTAGTTCCTTGTTTTGGACTAATTACATGCTCATTGTGTTGCCAGCATAGGTTGGTTTGGTGACATATTTGGCCAGTGAGATTCTGTGGGTAGTTATCAGTTGATAAATGGTAAAATTGACAACATGTTATCACTTTGTGTAAATCGGCTAGAACAATAGACATATTCATCCAATTTGCCTATTGAAAATTCCCATGGAAGTGAACTATGGCTGCACTCTTTTTAATACAATAATGTTCAGCAGTTCAGCAATGTAGCTTTGAAAAGCTAAAACATACGCATTAGAAATACCACTATTAAACATTTTTGTCCATACTAATTCATTAAAAATGAGTTTCCTCTGAATATGAATACATTATAAAAAAATTCCTAACAATATCACTTTTTTTGTAGACATGCTACAGAACCTCAGTTTAAAAGAAGATTTAAAGTTCGATGGAGAGTAGCGTCATGTATGAATCTTGCCTATTAAGTAAAAGTCGCATAAATCAAATAATAGCCTACGTCAGGGTTTTTTCAAGTCAACTTCTCTTTATATTCTATTGTTTTAAATCCTTAATGAGTTAATTTGATTTCAGTCCTAACAGATTCAAATACGGCACAGTTGACTGTGATCTCCAATTTGTTGACATATTATAAATATAAGGCATGATAACAATTTGCACAATAATTGGCATGTTTTACAGAGTACAGTCTACTCCTGTTATAACAAGATTGCCTTTGTATCAATTCTCATGGTCCCAATTTCAAAAAGTTGTGGGCGAACCTATGTGTTCATTATCTACAGTAAAACAGAACTATTTAATTATTGCAAGGTAGATGGCTTGGTCCCCCATCACCTTGTTAAAACAAAAGTGGATTGTACATTACATTATATCTGATTCCATCACATTCATTTTTGATTCAGCGACAATTGCTCTACCGTAGAGTCTCCATACACTAAACAAATGACCAACTTAAACCCTAGACTTAAAACTACACCCTACCCTAAACCTAACATATTACCCTATTGTGAATCTAACCCTACATCTTAGACACAATGGCCGGTATTCTCAAAGGGTGACAAATAGTAGGCCTACTAAATACGTCAACCTATTGTTTGAGACAATAGCAAGGCCTACTATAAATATGTATATAGTAGGCCTACTAACTTTAGTCACTCTTTGAGAATACTGGCCAATAAAGCTAGGAGCAATTTTCGGGATCGAATGTCATGTCATCGTCTAATCCTTTAATCAACCCATATAGCAGCTTCAACATCTCTGAGGAAACCACCATCTAGTGCTCCGAACCCTCCCAGTCCAACCCCACTAGGGGCTCCACCAGGCTCTCCACAGAACGCTGCATGGGTGGCTATATTGCACTGAGGAAACTCCTGCATACAGATCGGACAAGGCACCATGTCAAAGGTCGTCGGAGCCTCATGCGTAGGATGAGGGATGTCAAGCTCATCGTCTGTGACATCAGAACTACTAGATGAATTAGTCCATGGGTTTGGTAATTCATTGGGTGTAGATTTGCTACCCCTTCCTATGCCTCTTCCCCTCCCCCTGGTTTGTCCACGCCCCTCTCTTCCCCTCCCCCTGGTTTGTCCACGCCCCTCTCTTC
>CALNVZ010003434.1:44592706-44612010 GCA_940671915.1 Paracentrotus lividus | reverse complement strand
CCCTCTCTTCCCCTCCCCCTGGTTTGTCCACGCCCCTCTCTTCCCCTCCCCCTGGTTTGTCCACGCCCCTCTCTTCCTCGGCTCGCCCCTTTTTGCTGCCTTCCTCTTCCTACTGCAGAGGGTGCAACTCCATAATCATCATCATCGGAGCTTGAAGATGGATCAATGAACTTGGCTGATAGCACCCCCATTGCTTGATTCGTTACGGCTTTGGCAACCCCTCTTCCCTTACCCCTCCCCCTGCCTCTAGTCTGACCCCGTCCAGGGGTTGAGATAGGACCGTCATTCTTTCGACCTCTTCCTCTCCCACGGTTAGAACCGCGTTTGCCTCCTTTTCCTCCTCTCGTAGGAGTACACTCCTCATCCCGATTCATACTGTCTCGCATTGTATCATCTATCGCCATGGTAACTCCTCCATTGATACCACCACCAATGTGCCTTTTTGTTGCTGAACCTTTGGAGTTTATTGGAGTGTTTGCCTGCCGTTTCAGGGTGCCTGGTGTACTTGGGGAGGAGCTGATGGATGTTGATTCCCGTTGCCCCCGGCAATCAAGGATGTGGACGTTCATACGAGACGCAGGATACTTACCTGTTCAAGACAAAACCAATAAAGCAAAATTAAATTAATATCATGGTTTTATTAGCACCTCCATAGTATCATGTTGCTGAATTTAAAATATTCACAAATATGTAATACCGTTCTAAGAAGTATAATATTCATTTCAAATAAAGAATTATGTTTACAAATAATTACTAATTGACTTGATGTTACAGTTGAAACAATAAAGAAGTCAAGATATAATCAATAATATGACTATTCTATTAATCAATTTGAAACTACAAGCATGAATGGTTATGGAAGACTTTATAATACTTCAAAGATTCTTGGTCTTGTCCAAAGTACTGGTAAACCCTTACAGAATTTCTCTCAAAGCCACTAACATTGACGATTGCAATTTTTTTCTGCAATGGGTAAAATCACCATTTTGTCTAAACCCACTTTGACTAATGCCTGTTTGGTCTCATCCCACATTGTCTAATTTGTCTATAACCAGTTCATCTAATGACATTTTGGTCAAACTGCAACTGCACCCATTTACCATTTTTTCTAATTCCCATTTGGTGTTATGTAAATTTCTTCTTCCTCTACTTGGTCAGTTCCTGCAATAAACTGGTAAAAGACTAAATATTCTTATAAGAATTAGATCAAAAATGCAATCAGACCATTTGGCTATTCGACGAAATTAACAATCAGATGAAGTGGTCATTAGACTAAAATAAGAATTAGACGATATAAGACCAAAGGGATACTTGTCCAAATTTGTTTAGCCCGTATGGTGATAGACAATCAGAGGATTGGACCAACTGCTGTTAGACCAAGTGGATATAAACCTCTACAATGTACCTCCACAATTAGGACATGGTTTGCCTTCACTCGACTGAGCAGGAGAGTTCATCCAAGATGGAAGCTGACGACCTTTGACCTCAGACTCGTGTGAAATCATGGGAGGAGTGTCAGTGTGGGAAACATTGTTTTTACTGTCAAATGAAAAACAATAGTTTGCTGTCAAACATCTGACAACTCTGATGTAAAATTATATGCTGATTAAACCGTTATTGGATATTGAGGAGGGAAAATAATGTAGATAGTGAAATGGTTTTCATTGAAAGAGCATTGTCATCTTTTTAGCGAATTATAATGATGCAATCACTTGTATATTATGTCAATTTTATCCAAAATTCATAATATATATTTTATTTTTTAATCAGCCTGCTTCATTAATTCTATTTGGAATTAACGAAGCACGGTTCCCAGTATTTTATATTAGAACAAAATTCCTGATATTCAAAAAATACAAGGATAATTTTGCATCCTTTTTCTTTTTCAACCCATTTTGATGTGTCATGGCAAACACAGACTGACAACTTTTTATCAACTTTCCAGAAATGTTCCTGATTGTGAGGCATTTTTTTCTTGAATTCGCTGATCTTTCCCTGATTTCTAGGTTTTGCAGGTAGAGTGGGAACCCTGACTAAAAACATAAGCTCTGATCATTGAGTTTTTTGCAAATTGTGAACTAAATAAACTTCTCATCCTAACTTATCAAATTCCATATTAAAATCAAATACTTAGTACCTTGGATTTTTGCTAGTAGGACTAGCTGTGTGCTTTGCCTGCACCCATCCATCGTTCCTGTCATTCCTTTCCAATCCAATGTCTGGTATACTAGGGGTAGGTTTAGCCTGTAACCATCCACTCTCCTTTTTACTGGTTCTTCGTAGTCCTATATCAGGTAGATCAACGCCTGCTGGATCATCCAGGGCTTCTACAGCATGAATGGCTAGTCGCTTGAAGATTGCTCTCTCATGCTTGGCTAGCTTTCTACCCAAGCAACTCTCAAACTTTGGTCGTAATTCTGAGAATGAAATTGAGCGAAAATACTCAAGATTTTACAGATAAATGAATGAACTGCATTTAGACACTAAGTCCATCTTATTAAACACGGGGTTAATATTATCATTGAATATCATATCAGGGAATAATTTTCCTGGTATCGTATCGCAATTTGCTACGCATTTTTGTATGATTGCTACACAAAATTTCTTTTGTGTAGCAACTATTTTACATAGGACTGTACATACTTCGTTCAAAGTATTTCGCCATCCACCCAAAACTGCTAATCAAATTTGAGAAGTAAAATTATTCCCTGCATATACATGTAGCATTATATTTTTTTAAATATCAATTAAAAGCAAAGAAAAATTAATAAGAAATCTAAAATAATAAAAGTATACGCTTTCTCCTTTCCACTCAAAAAGTTTGATGTCTAAAACAAAGTGTCTTTAATTTGGTCAATCACAGAGACTTGCATTACACAAAAGATAAAGATTGTAAGGTACATATATTAGATTTTAATGTTGAAAGTTCAGATTAAGAAAGAAAAGTTTTTTACCTGTGAGAGTGGCATCTTTTAAAGCTGGACCAACGTGAGACAAGAATTCCTTGACCTGCTCCTCAAGAAGAATCTCTGCCTCGTTGGGAGGATGGTCTAGAATCGACTTCTTGTTCTTCCCTTTTCCTCTCTTGAAGTCCGACATGGAAGATGACGATGATGAAGATGCTACCGGATTGGTTGCTACCAGTGATGATGATGATGAGGATGCTGATGAGGAATTCTCATTGTTGACTGTCGTCTGAGCGGATGGTGAAGACGGTGTGCTCTTTCCTGATGCAGCCAGGATAAGCTGTGCAGCTCTACCTAAGGAATGCCCACTCTGGGACTTGGACTCGGATGTTGATTCTATCCTCACCAAGCGATGCTTCAGGTTTGATGTTGCAGAACTCCTAGTTTTTCAGTGATATAAATAATGCATTAGCAATGAAGAAATAACAAAGATATGTCAAGTTTTATAAATCATAAATTCTCACTTGAGGTTATGAGTGGTCCAGAAAGGGACCACTCGTCGGCTTCTTCTTGTGAAGATTGTGGCAACATGCTCACTGAAACTTTAAGAGTAAGTCATTTTCATGACCACTCATAACAAAAAAAACAGCGTGGTGCACCGTGAAACCTTCCACTGCTAATCATCCTACCACCAGTGAAACCCTAAAAGAATATTCACAAAATTCTCTCTTCTCATTCTTACATCTTAAAGACAGGAAAACGATAATGTTTTGATGACTTCATAATCGCTCATAAGTAGTGAATATGATGTAATCTGTTCCAAGAGTTCCTACAAGAAACGTAACATAGGATAGAACGCTTGAAAAGACTAAAATAATATTCAGAAACTTCTACCAAGCTCAACACATTAATGCTGGATTTCAACAGTTGATATCATGAGCGCATAATTGTACTTGTTTATTGTAACTTTGCGTAGTAGTCCTACTCCCTTTGCTATGCACAAATCAGACAGAAGGGAGTGAGGCTTTTAAAGGGAATTTTAGAGCTGCCAACTTTTGAGCTATTGAAATAAATTACAATTTGAATTCTCGTTCAATGTTACTGCATCCCTTTAGAATTTGAATTATGGCTACTTACTCTCCTTGATTGAGGGCAGCAAACGTTTTCTGAAATGCTGTATTTGACTTCCATGACGGTGAGAGAACCGTGGGTCTGTCTGTCTGCTTCTGGACAGGTTTAGGCTTCTGAACAGGCTGCTTTGTCACCTAATACATTACAATCAAAGATGTGACGTTTTCTATTATAACGACCAAGATTTAAATTTTGTTGAATTTAGGCAAGGCCACTCTTTCCATATGGCCATAGGGTACAGTTTCTCATTACAGTATGAATGTCTAAAAAGGGCATCCAAAATCTCCAAGGCCAAACAGGGATTTGTAGCACGGAACAACAAATATCATATCACAATAAAATACATTTATCCTTCACTCAATATTTTGTTGCCCATTCAAAGAGGCGTGATCATTATGGAGAGTATTCAAGAGGATGGTCATTTCTTGATAAAACAAAGAATAAATTGGACAACAAAATGCATAAATACATACTGTATTCAGAACAATGTTTCCTTTTCTTTCTTTTTTTTTTTATCTTCTTTTTTTTTTAAAGTAAATCTTTCTCTGATTGTTGTATGTAATTTTAGGATGATTGTGTTGTTATTAAATTAATCAAAACTAATGGAGAGATGACTTACTGTATGCATAACCTTTGACCTTTCATTATCCGAATCCTTCTCTTCCAATGAGCTGATCTTGATGAAAGCCAGACCAAACTGAGCATCTCTCTTGAAAGGTTGTCTACAAACTATCTTGATTCTATCCCAATATTCATCACGGGCATCCTCGCAAAGATTATCTTAAAACATGAAAAGAGAAAATAAAACACTCAACAAACAGTTCCATAATTTTCCAATTACTCAAGAAAAAACATATATTACTTTAATACCTAAACATTTCATACATATTCATAAACTTATTTTTATACACGCCTCGATGAAATGGATATATTCCTTACTTAAGAACAATTAAATAAGGCAAAAATTGTGGAATCTACAAAACCAATCTATAAAAGAATGATTGCTTTTGTCAGACCTTCACTGTAAAGTTTCTACTTTTCTGCCTTAATCGAAATAAACTTAATTTCAGGGTGAAGTTAACCTTAAGGACGTTGCACAGTTGAAACGAAGTCCATGTCATTTTCACCAAATTTTGCACAGAGTTACTTTGGTATCTATGTATGCCAAAAATGCAAAAAATAACATAGGTTCATGTGCTTGATTTTTTGCTACGGGACTTTGAAGTTGCCATATTTAGGTGGCATGTAAAATACGCATAATTCAAGAAATTGGCCTCTGTTAGACCTCGCGATTGCAACAAACGAGTTAAAATCATCATTACTTTGTCAAAACCGTATCAAACTCTATCAAACCTTCCCGATTTGTTATGAAGTTTATACCAAAGATGGGTACATTGTTTAAACTGGCACATTTGTACTTATTTTCGAGCCAGCAGCGCCCTCATGTGGCAAAAATGGTGCGTAAAATGGCAAAAACCATATCTTAGAGGCTTGGAATCTACAAGAAAATAATAAAGTATAGTTTAAGGTGCACCTTTTTTTAAAACCATGACAGTCTCATTAAATTTTGCAAAATTGTAAAGGGATTCATCATAAATATTTAGAAACTCTAAAAAAGGGGGGTCCATGTGCTCGTTTTCGAACTATCGGCGCCCGAATACTCGCTAATCGGCTTGGAAAGTGACAAAAATGCGCCGAAAACGTCCAAAATGCGTGAACATCCACTCTAAATTACACCTGATTCAAAATTATGCTCCCAAACGTTCAAAATCCATGTCATTTTCATAATAATTTGCAAAGTTGTAGAGGAATACATAATCAATGGGTAGACACATTCAAAAAAGGGGGTCCATGTGCTCGTTTTTAAGCTTTCGGAGCCCGAATAGTTGCGAATTGGCTTGAAAACCACAAAAACGCGCCGAAAACGTCAAACAAGTCTGAGAATCCAACCTATATTTCATTTGATTCAAAATCATGCTCTCGAATATTCAAAATCCATGTCAATTTCGTCAAAATTTGCCAAGTTGTAGAGGAATATAAACTAAGAGTAGGAACATTAAAAAATGGGGGTCCATGTGCTCGTTTTCAAAACATCGGCGCTGTAATAGTGGCGAGTCGACTTGAAAACCACCGAAACGTGCCAAAAATACTCAAAAATGTAAAAACTCTGTCTAATTTTCAACTCATTCAAAATCCTGCTCCCAAACATTTACAATTCATTTCATACCCTTCGCAATCTCTAGAATAACATGAACATGCACCAACATATAAAATGCTTTACATATCTCTGCAAGTAGGTAAATAATGAACAAAAAGAAGGAATAAATAGCATATTTATAAAGTTCATTTCTTTTAACTCTTTGAACGCTGGATCGCCCATGAGCGCTGTATATTTTTCCATTGTGACGTAGTAAATAATGCGCGCCCAGGATGCGCGGTCAAGATGCGCAGAAACATAACTGTGCAACGTCCTTAAATGCTCTCATTGCATGGTCGCCTTTTGGCACCATAAAAGACTGAACACAAGGGAAACTGATTTTACTGTTATTTATTTTTATCTGTTTTGCAAATTGATATAACCCTGACTTATTGAGTTATGTATGGGTGCAAATCATATTTTTTTAGTGAATACAGACACTAGGAAGTGTAATTGCCGGAATTATCTTTGAAAATTTGAAATGAAGTGACAGAATCCATTTTTTGGAGAAATAAAGAAAGGCTCAATTTTCAGTGAATCTCACCTCTGGAGAACATCTTAACAGCAGTTTTGTTCTTGCCTTGTTTACTATCCATCGGTGTCATACATGTAGTGGTAGGTACTAAGGTCTTGAACTGATCATCGGATGCTGACGATCGACGGACTAGAATCTCTATCAATGCTGATCCACAGTTCCCTGGTTAGAGACATTAAGAGACAGAGTGGTAAGAGATTGGGGTAGGTTGTATTGCACTTAGACTCACCTACATGTACAATCTTTATTAACAAAATCACATTCTTGCACCTTAAAGGAAAACCCTAAAGACATTATTCCTCATATCGATGGGTTTACCTATTAGAATGGTTGTAACATTTTTATCTTTTTTTTTTTCATTCATCAAAATATCTTTATACAGCATAACATGTCCAGACACATTGTTTTTCAACATGGTCCTGTTAACATTAAATATACATATAGAAAATACATACAGTAACTTAGTTTCAAATAAAGCAGAAAATTCAATAATATACATGTAAGTATCATTGAATATAACATGTTGATTCTTCTATTAATCTTGCTGAAACAAAGTCATGCATGAGTTACCAAGTCAATTAAACAAGACTTGTCACCTTGTAGCATATGCCTGCAATCATTCAAATGCTTTCCAATAGTTCAGGTAAAACTAACTCTACACCATGCCTCAAAGGGCTTGGGAGTACAATCCAATCTTTCAGCATGCACTCCCTTATCTCCAGAAATCCTGAATAAAGAAGTTATTTTGCGAATGAAAGAATGATATCTCACCTATATCAATGAATCCAATCTTAACTGCTCTCTCTAATTGAAATTCAACTTGAACTGAACCTGATCGATCACCCAGAGCACACAACCATCGTCTCCATTGGTTACCTTCAAGAAGATTACTGGCACAATGAACCGCATCCTGGAAATGACAAGGGGGGGGGGAAGAAGGGAATTTGGTTAAAGGTAGTATTCATCTATTTAGATGGCATTATCTTGAAACAAACCACACCAGTTCATAATCATGACCTCGAATCGAGAATTGTAGCTTTTGATAGCTACTCTACTGACAAAGCCCTCTCAAACATTTAGGGGGGGTGTTGTGACTAGACAGGGGGAGAGAATTTTTTTTCTGCCAGGTCATATTCTAATTTTTTTTACCCCTCACACTCAGTCTCACTAACGCTCAAATGATCCCGTTAGCATATGAAATACACTAAAAAAAGAGATCCAATGCTACATACTCAGTATTAAAAAGAGATTCAGTAGATGGAGAGTAGCGTCTGTATGAACATCTGCCTTATATTAGTACAAGTCGCATACATCATAATGATATCAGCATCTATCGTCGGTTTTCTAATGTCAACTCTCATTTATATTTACTAATTGTTTTATCCTTAATGCAGTCTTAATTTTGATTTCAGTCCTAAACAACGATTCCAATAGGCAAAAGATTGACTGGTGATCATCCATTGTTGTACATTAATTTAATATAAGAGGCATGATAACAATTACAATAATTGGCATGATTACAGAGTAACAGTCATCTACATAGTTAGAAAAATAAACAGATTGGACATTGTAATGCATTCTCATATCGGTCCCTACCAATTTACAAAAGTTAAGGGCGAGACCTATGTGTTCAATCATATCTACAGAAATAAGAAAATATTTAATAATAGCACAAGGATGAAGGCTATGGATCCACACATCACCTTGTTTAATTTAATCACATAAAATGATTGACATTACATATAAATAATCTTGATACCAATCACATTCATAATTTAGACATGTCAGCGACAATTGCGAATCACTTACCACTTACACACAAGTCATACACGATCTAAACTAGTCTAGAGTCCCAGTCAAATCTAAACATAATATGACCAATCTCTAATAACCACATACGAAATTATATAAACTAACCCTAACCACCCTAAACCTAACATATTACCAAATGAAAACCTATTCGATGAACTATACCTACTGACTTAATATCTTAGAACACAATGGCCGTTTACTACATAAGGGTGACATAGCGGCCTACTACATACGTCAACCTCAATGTTTGTAGACATCATAGCAGGCCTTAATCAACTCAATAATATTATGATCACACTATAAGTGAGCGCTACTAACTTAAGTCCTACTTTTGCAGAAACTGGCTCAACTAATGCTACGGCAATGTATTATCCGTGCGATCATGAATGTCATGTCATCGTCTAATCCTTTAATCCCATTAGCGCTTCAACATCTCTGAGCGAACACACACATCTACGGTGACATCTACACGACACCTTCAAGATCACACCCCATAAGGGACTACATCCACGCTCGAGCCTCCACACGAACGACTGCATGTTGCATATATCACACCATGATAGGATACTCCTAGTCACTACAGATTCACGGACAGGACACCATGTCAAAGGTCGTAGAGCCCATGCGTAGGAGAGAGGATGTCAAGCTCAATCGAACTGAGACATCAGAACTAGATGATGTAGTACTCCATCGGGTTGGTAATACTCATTGGTGATATTTGCTACGCACTCACTCTATGCCATCTTCCGCCTCCCCCTCGTGTTTGTACCACGCACCTTCACTCTTCCTCCTACCCTCTGGTTTGTCCACAGCACCCTGACTCTTCTCGGCATACGCCTTTTTGTGTGACTGCCTTCTCTACCTACTGCAGAGCAGGGTAGCACATGACCATATCACCTATCATCGGAGCTTGAAGACGGTATCATAGTATATACTTGAGCTGATAGCAACACTACCCATTGCTTATTCGTTACGGCTTCAACCCTCTATCTCCCTTACCATACCATCACGACCACTGACCCTCTAGTTCTTGACTCACCGTCACGGAGGTGAGATAGACCGCTTCTTCGACCATCTTTCCTCTCACTCACTGTAGAACCGCGTTTAGCACTCCTTTCCTCCTCTCGTAGGAGTAACACTCTCATATACCTCGATTCATACTAGTACTCGCATTGTATCATCTATGCTCATGGTAATATCCTCCATTGATAACCCACCAACCATAATGTGCATTTTTGTTGACTGAAGAACCTTGGAGTTTATTGGATGTTTTGCTGCCGTTTCAGGGTGCCTGGTGTACTTAGGAGGATAGAGAGCTGACGGTGTGATTCCCGTTGCCCGGCAATACAAGATGTGACGTCAATCAAAATAACGAGTACGCAGAACTGTACCATACACTGTTAAAGACAAAACCAATACAAGCAAAATTAAATTAATAAGTCCATGGATTATAGCACCCTCCATAGTATTCATGTTGCTACTCGATCTTAAAATAAATTCCAGTATGTAATACCTCTAGTTCTAAGCAAAGTATATATTCATTATTCAAATAAGATATGATTTATCAAATAATTAATATGAACTTGATAGTTACCGTGAACAATAAATAGTCAAGATATAAATCAATAATATAGACTATTCATTAATCATTTGAACACTACAAGCGATGAATGGTTAATGCGAAGACTTTATATCATACTCTCAAAGATTTCTTGTGTCCTTGTCGCAAAGTTAATGGTATTCACCTTACAGAATATTCTATCAGCCACTAATCATTGACGATTGCAATTTTTTCTGCATGGGCAAAAATCTACGACTTTTGATCTAAAACACCACTTTGACTAATGCCTGTTTGGTCCTCAATCCCACATTGTCTAATTTGTCTATAACAGTTCAATCTCATAATGATCATTTTTGGTCAACCTGGCAACTGCACCCCATTTACCATTTTTTCTAATTCCCATTTGGCTGTTATGATATATTAATTATACTTCTTACTCTACTTGGATTACAGTTCCTGCAATAACCTGTACATCAGACAAAATATATTCTTTATGAACGAATAGATCAAAATTGCAATCAGACCATTTGGCTATTCCGAAGATGCGACTGAATTTAACATCTATCAGATGCGAAGTGGTCCATCTCGAACTACAATAAAGAATAGAAGACAATATATAACCAAAGCGGATCTTAGCTCCAAATATTGCTTACGCACCGTATGGCTGATAAGACAATCAGTAGGATATTTGGAACACACACTGCCTGTTAGACACAGTGGATATACCTCCTACATTGTACCTATTCCACACATAGGACATGGTTTGCCATTCTACCTTATACAACCATACATATACATTATAATAACACAGAAAACCATTAGGGACATATATAACACAACACAACAACATTCGACTTGAAGAGCAAGGAAGAGTATCATCCCACACAAGATGAAGCTGACGACCTTAATGACCTCAGACTCGTGTGAATCATTGGGAGGCGATAGTGTCAGTGGTGGGAACATTGATCTTATATACTGTCATGTAACAATAGTTTGCAATGTCAAAACATCTTGACACACGCAGATTGAATGTATTATATGCTGATTGTAACCGTTATTGAGATAATGAGAGGGATCATGTAGCATAGTGAATGTTTTCATTGACAAGAGCATTGTATCTTTTTATAGAGCGAATTATAATGATGCAATCACTTGCTCATATTATGACTCAAATTTTACATCCAAATTCATGAATATAATCTTTATCATACATTTTAATATAGCTGCTTGCATTCTTAATATCTATTATGGAATTAACGAAGCAATTAGATTCCACAGATAATTTATATTATGAACTAAACATTAAGACTATCAACATTACTCAGATCATTATCTCATCACAATAATACAAGGATACCAATTTTTGCATCCTTTCTTCTTTATTCACCATTTGATATTAGTGTCACTGGACATACACTAGCACTGTCACCTTTTTATCACTTACCAAGTGATGTACATGAATCATGGTGAGAGACATATTTTAATATATTCTGAATATCGATAGATCATTCTCTATTGATCTAGGTTTGGCAGGTAGGTGAGAGCATACAAATCAGACTACAATACAGCTCGTGATCATTGAGTTTTATTGCATTGTTCATTAAATACTAATCTCATATTCACTATTCAAATTCCATACTTATCATACTTATACCAATTCGAGATATTTTGCTAGATCCAACAAGAGACATAAGCTGATCGTGCTTTTGCAACTGACCACCCATCCCATCGTCCTACATTAGCTCTTCACATCTACATGTCATGAATGTATACCTCAGGATGGTAGAGTTTATGTCACTGTATACAATTCCATTCCCTTATATACTAGGTTCTTTCGTGTATCCTATCAAATCAGAGATAGATCACTAGCCTGCCTTGGATCATCCTAGGGCTTACTAACAGCATAATGCTAGTCAGCTTGATAGATTGCTCTCTCATTGCACGGTAGTTATCTATAACCTTCATGCATACACTCGACTATTGATACGTTGAATTTGCTATGAGATGAAATTGACAAAGATACTCTAACGAACTATTACACGATCACAAGAATGACTCATAGACACATCAGAATAGCATACTTATTAAAACAAGAGGGTTAATATTACTATTGGAATATCATATATCAGGGATAATTTTCCCTGGGTAAAAATTTTCCGTATCGCAATTTGCTAGCCATTTTTGTATGATTGCTACACACACACAAAATTTCTTTTGTGTAGCAACTATTTTTACATAGGATGTACATACTTCGTTCAAAGTATTTCGCCATCCCACCCAAAACTGCTAATCAAATTTGAGAAGTAAAATTATTCCCCTGCATATACATGTAGGCAATTATATTTTTTTAAAATATCAATTAAAAGCAAGAAAAATTAATAAGAAATACCTAAAATAATAAAAGTATACGGCTTTTCTCCTTTCACTCAAAAAAGTTTGATGTCTAAACAAGTGTCTTTTAATTTGGTCAATCACAGAGACTTTGCATACACAAAAGATAAAGATGTAAAGGTACATATATTAGATTTTAATGTTGAAAGTTCAGAATTAAGAAAGAAAAGTTTTTTTACCTGTGAAGAGTGCATCTTTTAAAGCTGGACCAACGTGAGACAAGAATTCCTTGACGCTGCTCCTCAAGAAGAATCTCTGCTAGTTGGGAGGATGGTCTAGAATCGACTTCTTGTTCTTCCCTTTTCTCTCTTGAAGTCCGACATGGAAGATGACAGATGATGAAGATGCTAGCCGGATTGGTTGCTACCAGTGATGATGATGATGAGGGATGCTGATGAGGAATTCTCATATGTTGACTGTCGTCTGAGCGGATGGTGAAGACGGTGTGCTCTTCCTGATGCAGCCAGGATAAACTGTGCAGCTCTACTAAAGGAATGCCCACTCTGGAACTTGGACCGATTGTTGATTCTATCCTCACCAAGCGATGCTTCAGGTTTGATGTTGCAGAACTCCTAGTTTTTTCAGTGGATATAAAATAATGCATTAGCAATGAAGAAATAACAAAGATATGTCAGTTTTATAATCATAAATTCTCACTTGAGGTTAGAGTGGTCCAGAAAGGGACCAAGCTCGTCGGCTTCTCTTGTGAAGATTGTGGCAACATGCTCCACTGAAACTTTAAGAGTAAGTCATTTTCATGACCACTCATAAACAAAAAAACAGCGTGGTGCACCGTGAAACCTTCCACTGCTAATCATCCTACCACCAGTGAAACCCTAAAAGAATATTCACAAAATTCTCTCTTCTCATTCTTACATCTTAAAGAAGGAATACGATAATGTTTTGATGACTTCAAATCGCTCATAAGTAGTGAAATACTGATGTTAAGTCTGTTCCAAGAGTTCCTAACAAGAACGTAACATAGGATAGCGATTGAAAAGACTAAAATAATTATTCAGACTTTACCAAGCTCAACACATTAAATGCTGGATTTCAACAGTTTGATATCTGAGCGATAATTGTTACTTGTTTATTGTAACTTTGCGTAGTAGTCCTACTCCTTTGCTATGCAACAAATCAGACAGAAGGGAGTGAAGGCTTTTAAAGGGAATTTAGAAGCTGCAACTTTTGAGCTATTGAAATAAATTACAATTTAGAATTCTCGTTCAAATGTTACTGCATACTTTAGAATTTGAATTATGGCTACTTACTCTCTTGATTGAGGGCAGCAACGTTTTCTGAAATGCTGTATTTTGACTTCCATGACGGTGAGAGAACCGTGGGTCTGTCTGTCTGCTTCTGGACAGGTTTAGGCTTCTGAACAGGCTGCTTTGTCACCTAATACATTACAATCAAAGATGTGACGTTTTCTATTATTACGACAAGATTTAAATTTTTGTTGAATTTAGGCAGAGGCCATCTTTCCATATGGCCATAGGGGTACAGTTTCTCAATTACAGTATGAAATGTCTAAAAGGGCAAATCCAAAATCTCTCAAGGCCAAACAGGGTTTGTAGCAACGGAAACAAATCATATCATAAATACATTTATCCTTCACTCAATATTTTGTTGCCCATCAAAGAGGCGTGATCATTATGGAGAGTATTCAAGAGGATGGTCATTTCTTGATAAAACAAAGAATAAACTGCTGGACAACAAAAATGCAATAATACATACTGTATTCAGATACAATGTTTCCTTTTCTTTCTTTTTTTTTTTCTTCTTTTTTTTTAGTAACTTCTGCTGATGTTGTAATGTGAGATTTAGGATGATTGTGTTGTTATTAAATTATCCAAAAACTAATGGAGGATGACTTACTGTATGCATAACGCTTTGACCTTTCATTATCCGAATCCTTCTCTTCCAATGAGCTGAATCTTGATGAAAGCAGACCAACTGAGGCATCTCTCTTGAAGGTTGTCTCCAAACTACTTGATTCTATCCCAATATTCATCACGGGCATCCTCGCAAAAGATTATCTTTAAAACTGAAAATGAGAAAATAAACACTCCAACAAACAGTTCCATAATTTTCCAATTACTCAAGAAAAAACATATATACTTAATACCTAAACATTGTGCATACATATTTCATAAACTTATTTTCGTATACAACGCCATCGATGAAATGGATATATTCCTTTACTTAAGAAGAATTAAAAGGCAAAAATTGTGGAATCTACCAAAACTCAATCTATAAAGGAATGATTGCTTTTGTCACTTATCTTCACTGTAAAGTTTCTACTTTTCTGCCTTAATCGAAATAAACTTATTTCAGGGTGAAGTTAACGCTTAAGGACGTTGCAGCAGTTGAAACGAAGTCCATGTCATTTTCACCAAATTTTGCACAGAGTTACTTTGGTATCTATGTATGCAAAATGCAAAAAATAACTAGGTTCATGTGCTTGATTATTTTGCTACGGACTTTGAAGTTGCCATATTTAGGTTGGCATGTAAAATACGCAAATTCAAGAAATTGGCCTCTGTTAGACCTCGCGATTGCAACAAAACGAGTTAAAATCATCATTAACTTGTTCAAAACCGTATCAAACCAATCAAACCTTCCGATTTGTTATGAAGTTAACCAAAGATGGGTAACATTGTTTAAACTTGGGCACATTTGTACTTATTTTCGAGCCAGCAAGCGCCCTCATCGTGGCAAAATGGTGCGTAAAAAATGGGCAAAAACCATATCTTAGAGGCCTGGAATCTACAAGAAAATAATAAAGTATAGTTTAAGGTGCACCTTTTTTTAAAAACGCATGACAGTCTCATTAAAATTTTGCAAAATTGTAAAGGGAATCATCTAAATATTTGAAACTCTAAAAAGGGGGGTCCATGTGCTCGTTTCGAACTATGCGGCGGCCCGAATAACTCGCATAATGCGGTCTTGTGAAAGTGAACAAATGCGCGCGAAAACCCGTCCAAAATGCGTGAACGATCCACTGCCTAAATTACACCTGATTCAAAAATTAAGTGCTCGCCACAACGTTTCAAAATCCATAGTGCATTTCCAGAGAGTAATTGTGCCAAGTTGTAGAGGAATATACCATATCAATGGGTAGACCACAGAATTCCCCAAAAAAAAAGGGGGGGTCCCATGGCTGCTCGTTTTTAGCTTTCGGAGCCAGAATAGTTGCGAAATTGGCTTTGAAGAACCAGCAAAACGCGCCGGAAAACGTCAAACAATCATGAGAATCCAACCTATATTTCATTGATTCAAAATCATGGCTCTGTCGGATATTCAAAAATCCCATGATCATTATCGTCAGATTATTGGCCAAAGGTTGTAGGAGCGGGAATATCACACCCAGAGGTGAGGAACGGGCGCTAGAAGCTTGTAAGAGCAAATGGGGTCATGGCTCGTTTTCAAAACATCGGCGGCTGTAGATAGTGTGCGAGTCGACCATTGAAATAACCACCGAAACGTGCCAAAATACTTTCAAAAAATGTAAAAGACTTCTGTCTAATTTTCAAACTCATTCAAAATCCTGCTCCCAACATTTACATCATCCTATATTCGCGCTTCGCAAGTGCATCGTCGATACCGCACACGCCCACACAGTAAACCATCGCACCGAACTATGCTACAAGCGAAATGCTACTCACAGTGATGTACGTCTGGTCGAAAGTGCAGGTCAATAATGAACAACCAAAGAAGGAAGTAAATAGCATGATTTATAATCAAGTTCATCTTTCTTCTCTTTTTTTTTTAAGCTCTTTGTATACGCCTGGATCGCCAGCGAGCAGAGCCGCTGTATTTATTTTTTCACCCCATTGTGACGTAGTAAAGTAATGACGCGGCTACGGCGCAGATGCGCGATAGGGTCAAAGATGCGAGTTAACTAAACTGTGCAAAGTCTTAAATGCTGCTCATATGCATGGTCGCCTTTTGGCAGCCATAAAAGACTGAAACACAGAGGGAAAACTGATTTTTACTAGTTACATTAGATATTTTTATCTGTTTGTTGGCCAAATTGATGTGATAGTATACCCTGACCTATGCATGTGACGGCATAATTGAGAGTGACAGATTGTATGGGCGCGGAAGTGATCATAATGTGTTGAGGGGATCACAGACACTAGGAAGTGAGCGCGAGATTGAGTCTATTGATGTATGTATAGTGAGAGACAATTTGAAGATGTGAGAGGTGACAACGAATCCATGGATTGGTAAGAGAGAGAGTAAAGAAGAGGCCATCAATTTTCAGTGAATTCACATCGAACTGGAGAACACTCTCTTAAAACAGCAGTTTTGTTCTTGCCTTGTTTAACTATCCAGATAGCGGTGTCATACATGTAGTGTGAAGGTATGAGG
The DNA here is from genome assembly GCA_940671915.1 of Paracentrotus lividus. Classification (NCBI taxonomy): domain Eukaryota; kingdom Metazoa; phylum Echinodermata; class Echinoidea; order Camarodonta; family Echinidae; genus Paracentrotus; species Paracentrotus lividus. The sequence goes on along the minus strand of CALNVZ010003434.1, from coordinate 44,595,100 downwards.
TCTGTGGTAAGGCCATGAACTATTGGCCGGATGCTAGTCCGAACGTGTATAGCGACGGACTGAGAACCTGAATCTCTACAGACGGTAGTTGCTCGATCCACAGTCCCTGGTTTAGCAGACATTAAGAGACAGAGTGTAATGAGATATGATTAGGTGTGTATTGCAAAACTAGAGGCTCTACCTTTATACAAAATGCACATTCTTGCACCCAGATTAAAGGAAGAACCCTAAAGACGATTATTCTCAAATATCGAGGGGTTTACCTCTCTATTAGAGAATGATTATTGTGACATTTTTATCGTTGTTGTTTATTATTTTTTTCATTGCATGCTTTGCAAAATCAAAAAGGATCTTTGGTAATAACACTGCATGTACACATAGTGTGGTCTAAGGAGGACAGGATGAAAACGACGGAGCCGAGCAGTGTTGCTCAGCAGTATCCGGCCTGTCGTTTTCCCAACATTCAGCGTCCTAGTTACATTAGGACGATACAGTCGCATATACCAGTGATGGAGGAAATACATACATATCCGGCACAATTAGTATTCAATAATAAAGCAGAAAAATTCAAATAATATACATGTAAGTATCATTGAATATAACATGCTTTGATTCTTCTATTAAATCTTGCTGAAACAAAGTCATGCATGAGTTCCAAGGCGTCAATTAAACAAGAGCTTGTCACCTTGTAGCATATGCCCTGCAATCATTCAAATGCTTTCCAATAGTTTCCATGGTAAAACTAAACTCTACCGCATGCCTCAAAGGGCTTATTGGGATGTACAATCCAATCTTTCAGCAATGCAATCCGTTATCTCCAGAAATCCTGAATAAAGAAAGTTATTGTTGGCGAATGAAAGAATGATATATCACCTATATCAATGAAATCCATCTTAACTGCTCTCTCTAATTGAAATCAACTTGAACTGAAGCCTGATGGATCACCCAGAGCAGCAACAACCATCGTCTCCATTGGTTACCTCAAAGAAAGATACTGGCAGCAATGAACCGCATCCTGAAATGACAAGGGGGGGGAAGAAGGGAATTTGGTTAAAGTAGTATTCATTCTATTTAATGGCATTATCTTGAAACAAACCACACCAGTTCATAATCATAGACCTCGAATCAGAGAAATTGTAGCTTTGATAGCTACTCTACTTGACAAAGACCCTCTCCAACATTTAGGGAAGGGTGTTGTGACTAGACAGGGGGAGAGAATTGTTTTTTTCTGCGCAGGTCAATATTCTAATTTTTTACCCCTCACACTCAGTCTCACTAACGCTCAAATGATCCCGTAGGGCATATGAATACACTAGGTACCAATTGTGCCTTCAAATGAAACAATATCACAATAAAATTGAGACTTGTCATATTGTCTTGTAAGTCTGCAATTTTTTCCTTTGTTTTTTATTACATCACAAAGGAATGCACGAATTGATTTGTTGTAGAAGTCCTATGTTTATTTCTCTCTTCTTTATACAAAAATAATTGATAAGTGGCTTTCCGTGAACAGGTTTGTTGAAGTGAGTCTTGGAGTTTTTCTTAGCGAAATGTGTCCTGTTGGTTATAGATGACATGCCCACAAAAAACGTCTTCGGGAACAGTGACTCGAGGTTGTTCAGATTACGGGTCAACACCATATTGCACGCAAGGAGCGAGAGCTCCACGGGATAGCTGATCAGAGCACCGCAACAACAAAATGCCATGTTCCTGCTGTAGCTGAGACGAGCTTGAAGGACATTTCGATGTGGCACGTGGTAGCGTTGAATGCAAGGCTACGATTAATAGATCTAAAGCATAATAAAATATCAACTAACCTTAGTTGATACTCCAATAATGGATTGCACTGGATCAAGTCATGCCATAATACGATCATCATGCTTCAATAATAGGTTTGTGGCCATCTGCCTGACGTCATAGTTCCCATCATGCTCACAGACTTCCCGGTGATGATGCATCAAAGGGCTAACTAAAGGCTCTCCTGCTGACAGTGATGCAGGCAGAAACAGACTATTAAAGACCTACGCTACTACCATCTAGAAAAATCTAAACGTTCGTATTTACAGAGCTAGAGAACTGCAATGTTTGATTTTTGGCGCTTCGATTTAGTCTATCACCGGAGCTCCGCCCTGGTGCGAATGCTGAAGTAGCGTTGACTTAACTGACACACTGATCAGCTGTTCCCGAAAAGACCGCGTCGAGCGGCACCTGCACATCATATCAAAGTGGGACCCATTTCGCAAGAAAAAACTGCAAGACTCGACATTCACAAACGTTGACCGAAATAAACCATTCAAATTTAGATAAAGAGAGAAATATATAAAAGAAACTCAAGATCATTGTCGGACTTCGCCCAACATTTGAAAACGTATAAAGAAATGCAGGAACTTACCC
>CALNVZ010003434.1:44575995-44592681 GCA_940671915.1 Paracentrotus lividus | reverse complement strand
AAAAAAAAATGACGACTCTAAATTTTATCGGGACTATTGTTCATTGGAAGGCACAATGGTAGTGCATTTCATATGCTAAACGTGATCATTCGAGGGTCGTGCATAAATTATTAAATTATGGAGTAAAAATTTCTATGTGCTACGTCAAGACTAGAGTACTCATAGTTGAGATCGATGTCAATGTTATTAAAAACATTTGTATTCATTCATTACATCCTGAAAACCCCGAGAGAAGGTCAACTCCTGAATAATAAATTTCTATTTTTTTTTAAAATAAACTTGAACTTGAACTTGGTCACGCTAATACCCGAACATTCTGAGCCCACGACCTACACTACAGAATCGCGATTGCGTTTTATGAATTACTTTATAAATTGGAAAATAAAGACTTATACGTACTGTTTTCTAGATGATTTTGTTGTTTACTATGTAGATACACTTGCATCAGTATTGAATCATCTGTTTTTCCTTCGAAAATGAGTAAATTCACACTTGAAATGTTGAATTTGAAGATACGACACACACGTTTAGGTAAACTCACATGCTGTTTTCAAAAGAACGAAGAGGGCGAAAACACAAATAACGCCTTGCGGTACTATTTTAGGGTAAAGGTACTACTTCCGAGAGTACTTTTGCATTCCATTCTGATTATATCGCTGACCGATATATATCAACTGAGGTCAAAGTAAATAATTGAATAAAAAAGAAGAAGAATAAGAAAAAATAAGCAACAAAAACAATAAACAAGAAAGAAAGAAAAAAAAAGAAAAGAAAACAGAGAGAAAAAATGGGGTAAAGGGAAGGAAAAAAAGAGAGAGAGAGAGAGAGAAAAAAAAAATTGATACAGAAAGAGAGAGAGAGAGAAGAAAAGAAGAAAGGCATGGAGGAAAAAGGAAGAGACAGAAAAAGAGAGAGAAAAAAAAACAAGAGAGAAAAAAAGGAAAGAGATAGAAAGAGAGAGAGAGAGAAAAAAAGAGAGAGAGAAAAGGGAAGAGACAGAAAGAGAGAGAGAGAGAGAGAGAAAGAAGAAAAGCATTGAGGAAAAAGAAAGAGAGAGAGAAAAAAAGAGCTAGAGAGAGAAAAAAAAGAAAAAAAAAAGAATGGAGACCAGAAAAAAAAAAAAAAAAAAAAAAAAAAAAAAAATAACAGAGAGAGAGAGAGAGAGAGGGAAAAAAAGAAAGAAGAAAAAGAAGAAAAGTATGATGGAGAAAAAGAAGGGAGAGCAGCCATTCCATTGTGACTCGCGTGACATTTACACAAAATTTCAACTTGTTAAGGCTAATTACTTCAAAATTTCATGATGCAGACTTGTTTTTCTTACTTATTTCAATCAAGGTAAAGACATTACACATTAGCACAAAGAAATTTGATTGCAAAGTCATTTTTGTTGGAGATATTTCAATTTGTTTCCTGTGACTCGCGCGTCGCGACACTATTGAAGGTTTCTGACCTTACTGTACTTGACTGAAATTTCCTCAAAAGTTACTTATCCAATGTGCATGAAATTTTCTGGAGATAATTTTGAAACATTAAGCAATGATCTGTTAAAATTTCAGTATCCTTTGGCCATTCATTTTAATTCTATCACCATTTCAAAATGTGACTCGCGTGACACAGGAGTGTGACTCGCGTGACAAGTGTCATTTTGGACTAAAAGTTGAACCAATTATCATTATTACATATTAGAATGGGCCACAATTCAACCAAACAAAACATTTATAGTCAGTTGTATCACATACAACTTAAAACAAAAGAATTATTTCATTCAAGATAGATTTGGAGGTCTTGGAACATGCAATGCAAAATGGTGATTTTGCCATTGATTTGTGTATTGTAGCAACATAATTTATAGAAAAGCAAATATGAAAACCTATGATTATAAATTTTGATAACTCAGAAAATATTTAAGATAAAGGTATGAAACTTTACGGGATTATATTTCATAATATGTCCTACAAGGATGCCAAGTTTCAGAAGATTTAATAAATCCAGGGCAGATATATTAGGGGGTTGAAATCCATCCACTTTTTCTCATTTTCACCAAAATTCCAAAGTAAAATTTACCTATTATTTCTCATTTTTGGCCAAATAACCCAATTCTTATCCTCAATTTGATAATTAGAACATTTTACAAGACTTATTTGAAGGCAGATTTTATTTCTTTTCAACAAAATCCTAATCATTATCTTTATTTTCCCAAACTATTGCTTGTTTTGTAAATATGACTCGCGTGACAGTACCCTAAGAAACCCTAAAGTGACTCACGTGACAGTGCTTTAGGGTGTTTTTTTATAATGAAGGGGTCTGCACTTGAAAATTTTCTTTGGTGGTATGATTGAGGACACTAAGCTCCTTACTTTTTATCAACTACAAATCATACACTCTACTACTTTTTAAGTGAACTAAAAATATGGGTGTATTTTTGTGACTCGCGTGACACATTTCGAGGTGTTTTCAATTTGAAATATTGTCAAGCTCGGTTCACATATATGCAGGAGCCAATGTGATATGCAAGATGGGTATAAAGTAAATCAGAATACTAAAATTTATGTATCTACTCACTATGGAACATGCTTTAAATATAATTATTAAAATCATTACAAAAAAACATACTTCTTGGAGTAAATTTGTTGTCTCTTTAGGTGTGTAACTCGGTTTTTGAAGATAAAAGGTGTTGAAAATTTAGATTTATACCATTTGAATATGTACCTAGCAAAAAGTACTACATTTTTTTCATTGGTTATATTTGAAATTTTAATCAATGGGCGTCAAGTTACACCGAATGGCTAAGAGATATAAACATAAAAGAGAAGGAAAAGAAGAAAAGTGAGAAAAAAAACAAAAGCAAAGAAGAGAGAGAAGAAAGAAGTATGGAGAAAAAAAATATATAAAAAAAAGAAGAAGAAGAGAAATGGGGGGGACGAAGGACAAGAAAAAAACAGGTAGGTCTGAAAAAATTTTCCACAAAAAAAGCCAAAATAAGAAATATATAATGAAAAAAGCAGTGCCAAAATAGTTGTATCGAAATGCTTGCCATAATATCAACGCAAGAAGAAGTTTAGCGATGCACGTAGAAAAATCTACAAGTTCGCTTTTGCAGAGCTAGAGAACAATGCATTTTGATTGTTGGGCGCTCTGATTAGCTACCAGTAGCTGTCGTGAGGAGCTCCGCTCCTGGTTGCGATGACTGAAGTGCGTTGACGTAACTGACAACGTGATTCAGCTGTTCCGATAAAGACGCCTTGTCGTGCGCACTGTCAATCATAACCAAAGTGGACCCATTTCGCAAGAAAACTGCAAGACTCACTTCACAAAGTTTACCGTAAACCACTCTTTCAATATTTTTTAGAATAAGAGAGAAATATAAAAAGAACTTCAACAATCCCTGTCGGACTTCGCCCAACATTTGAAAACGTATAAAGAAATGAGGACTTACCAAAAAAAAATGACGAATCTATATTTTATCGAGACTATTGTTCATTGGAAGGCACAATGGTAGTGTATTTCATATGCTAAACGTGATCATTCGAGCGTCGTGCATAACTTATTAAATTATGGAGTAAACATTTCTACGTGCTATGTACTTGCTAGGCTGACATCAATCAAGATTCATTTCATCTTTCAAATGTGAAGATACTACACACACGTCTAGGTAAATAATTTGAAGACTAACAAGCTGTTTTCAAATTAAAGGCCGACAGTGCAGTCCAAACAAGAGTTATCGATACTAGGCCGACTTCGATCGAGATTCACTTCATCTTTCGACAAGATCAGCATTACGCGAAGCTTCGAGTCAACTCCACCTATATATTTATTTCATTCGCTGAGGCACGATGATCTGAGGAAACACTTACTGCGGCAGAAGTGTACAGGCTGCGAGTTATTAGCATCAAAACATGAGGTGCCTTCCCTTTTCCAGACAAGACTGTCAAAATTATGGAATAAAATATGGACAAACTTATTTTATTTATTAGTTTATGTACTTACAATACTAGCCGGATGTCTATCCTCATTTTTTATGATGATCATAAAGCAAAAAAAGGTCATCAGAATTGCTGTTACAGTGTAGTTAAATGGGTCATATTCGTGGTGATTAGTTTGCAACACGCATGCGCGACATCAGCAGCAGCTATATACTCTACACGCTAGTATTTTGATAGAGATCGGAGGAGACTCTGAAATGGACTGGAAAATTTCTTCAAGTGCACACAATTTTTCTAGGAATATCTGATTTGCATCTAGATCTAGTCTGTTTAGGTAAGTGAATATATGAATGATATTTTTGCTATATTTTACCGATTCTTAGTGGTATTTTTAACCATTCCAAATCGCACTTTAAAAATTTTGAAGGGTTTCTTTCAGGAAACTTTCGTCCCGGGGCTAAGGAAACACAAGCTCGCCCACACAACGGATATAGTACCACCAAGGAAAGCAATTTGAGCCTGCTCTATGGCAATACCGACTTTTGTAACAGTATTAGTAACAGGCCGAGTTGATTGGATTGATTTGGGATGACTCTTTTAACAATATTAACGTTAGATCTATATTGATGCACGGCCGCCATTTACAACAGGGTTGGACTACGGCCACTACATGGGAGTCAATGCGGTGAGTTTTCTCCTTTTTTTCTACGTTTATTTAGTTGGAAATTTTTTTTAATTGGGACCAAGTGAGGAAAAAATATAAAGCATCGACAGTCATCGTTAGGTGTGGTTCTTTTTCATCATAGGATAGATTCTAGAAAAATGAAGAAAAAAGTGGTCAAAAAAAAAATCTACTTTTTTCAAAGGACTTGGTTAACGAGGTCGATACTACGTATCGACCTCGTAGTAATGAAAAAAATATGAGTGAACTTGGTAAATAACAAATCAATTGGCAGTGTGTGAGTGCGTGATGAGTGCAAGTAAAAGAAGCCAGACATTGTGCAGAAGAAAAACATGTAGACTGGAGAGTAACAAGAAGTAGGGTGCATCTGGTAAAGAAACAGTAATGCCGGCTTCATGGTCGCCTCCCTCATACAGGTGCTGGTGATACGCCCATCATGGCTATGATGGACGGGACTGCTGCATTCCGAAAACCAGCAAATCGAGCTAGATGTTACAGCTTACTGCTGGGAGCCTGTTCCATATAGGAATTACTCGGGGAAAAAGCTGTAACTTGGTAGTCCACTCTGCAAGGAAGCTGGTGAAAAATGAATGGGTGTGCAGTGTGTCCACGTAGCTCTCTCTGGTGCAAGACAGGGTGGAACCAGGTTGTAAGTGGGATGTTAACCATCGTTCTTGTGGATTTGAAGAACATTTCACACTGGGATAACATTCTTCGTTGCTCTAGACTATTCCAGGCCAGCAAAGAGATCATGTTTGTAACACTTGATGTTCTTCTGAAGTCTTGGTGACAAAACCGTGCTGCCTGGCGTTGGATCCTTCCAGTAGGTTGATGTTACACCCGTTTGTGTGGGTTCCATGCCACATGAGGAGAATTCAAGCTGAGGCCGAACTAGGTCTTATAGCGGTTTCTCTCACTTCTCTGCTACAGGAGCCAAGATTTCTTCTCAAGATGCCGCATGGTTCTGGATGCTTTCGAGCGCAATGCTTCGACGTGGCTGTTCCAACGTAGATCATCTCGGACTGTAACACCAAGGTATTTGTATGTCTTCTTCTGTGGGATTTCTTGTTCATTTTACAGAGTAGTTGAACAGAATGGCCTGCGCTTCAAGGTGATGAAGAGGTGAGCACATTTGGAATGTTAAAGGCATGCTCCAAGTTTCAGCCCCACTGAAATACCTTCTGAAGATCTTCTTGGAGTCTTCCTGGTCATCAGGGCCACAGATGGTAGCGGTAAGATCACACTACTCATCGAGCAAACAGTCTCATGGTGGAATTGACATTGGATGAGATGTTCATTTACGAATAGCAAGAACAGCATTGGGCCGAGGAACGGAAGCCTGCGGGACCCCTGACAGGACATTGGTGGGTGCAGAGGCACAAGCCATTCACAGACACTTGTTGAGATCTGCCGTAGGAATGCACTGATCCATTGATGGGTGTTTTCCTTGGATTCCATAGTACATGTCAGCTTATGTAAAGAGTTTGCGATGAGAGACACGGTCAAACGCCTTGCTAGAAGTCCAAGAAAAGCACATCAGTTTGGCGTTTCTCATTTATTGCTTGGCCAGTCATCTACAGCTTCGACAAGTTGTGTTTCACAAGACAATTTCTCCCCGAAATCCATGTTGTTTGTTGAATAAGGAGTTATGGTCTGCTAGATGTTTCGATACATGACTAAGAAACAACATGTTCCATCACCTTAGCAACAAATGCATGTGAGGCTAATCGGTCTGTAATGGGCAGGATCACACTTTTCGCACCATCTTGTATATTCCACGCAAACACGAGCTCTTTTCCAGTCCTGGGTAGTAATGCCAGTGTGGTACGATGTTGGAAAATATGCGTCAAGATTGTGTGACTGTTCATTACAGCATATTCTTTCAAACTCGTGCTGTTATCTCATCTGGAGCCACTTGCCTTGTTGCTTAAAGTTGTTTTAGCGCCTTCACTATTCCCGGCCATTCAGCCTATTTCTAGATCGCAATGGCAGTGTAGGGATGGCTCCATCGCAGGGAGTGGGTTTTCATCATCCTTGGTAAAAACAGATGAGAATTGTCTGTTGAGAGCATCAAGCCTTCTGTCACTTGTGAAGTAAAGTGTCTCATCCTTCTTCAGAGTAGGATATTCCAACAGAGTCTCGCCTTCTGGTTTTTAAACGTATGTCCAGAATTACACCATCACGTGTTTCAGGCTGTCACCAATAACATTATTCAAATAAGTCATGGTGAGATTTCCTCAGTGATTTCTGCAATCTCTCCTTTTCTTGTAGTTCTCTCACAAGTTTCGTCTGTCCTTTCTCGATAAGGCTTTCCCATACAGCTTGTCTCTTTTGCGCATTTGGTGTATAATGCTTCTGTAGACATATGGGTGACTTGGCTCTTACCATTCCAGGTCTTGGAGGTATTTGCCTCATACAGAGTTACTGTTGATTTGAAGAAGTTCAATTCTCTTCTACAGTTCTCTCATTGGGATTTTCTTCAAGTACTTTTCTGTCGCCTCAGTAACACATTTCTGCACTTCAGTTCTATTTCGCTTTGTCATACTTGTAAATTTTTCGTGCCGATTTCCTTCTCAAGTTTGGAGTGAACTAATGTTATACACAAGTATACTGTGGTCACTTATTCCTGAAGAGGTTTGGACATCTCCAATGAGTTCAGCATTGGACGTGAGTGTCAGATCCAGCACATTTCCAGAGACAGGCCTGGTGATATGTCTCACTACCTGTGTCAGGCTAAAGTAGTTTAGAAGTTCGATAAAGCTGTTATGCAGAGACTGAGTTCGTGGATTTGAAGTAGTTGCTGTATTCCAATTAATATCAGGTAAGTTAAAGTCCCCTCCAAGAATGACATTTGGAACCTTCTTTGGGTGCTTTGAGAAGATTCCATGAATGCTATCATGTAGTTGTTCTAGAGCATCATTACTCGCATTCGGGGGCCGGTAGTAACTTCCGATGTATAGTGTTGAACCACCCATGAACTGTACCGAGGCCCAGATGATTTCGGCAACGGTCAAATTTATCTCTGGCTTTTCTACAACAGCTATGTCATTTTTAAAAGCTAAGAAGACACCTCCTCCATTTGCATTTCGGTCTTTTCTCAACACATTGTAGTCATCAGAAAATACTGAGTATGTGGGTATCGTAGCATCTAACTTGGATTCACAGCCGATGAGGATGTCTGGCTTGTGGTGTTCTACGGCCGCAGCAAACTCTTGTCTTTTCTTCTGTCCCTTTAGCCCATTGCAGTTTAGTTGCATAACCTTCAGATGTTTGAAGAGTTAAATAGGGAGTGAAGACTTTAAGCTGGGGCTGGCACAGGTCACTTGGCTCTGTACAGATTTAGCTACATATGGGACTGTTGAAGAACTTCTCTCTGGTAAGCAAGATTGGTGCGACCAAATTTGTTGAAATTTCCTCTTAATGCTTGGTATCTCTATGCAGAAAAACCTATCACTTGGTAGAGCTGTGTATCCTTGTCCAGAAGAGGTAGCTGGTTGGACTACTTGAAGTGCAATTTGGCAGAAAAAAGATGATTTTTGAGGACAGAAGTGCACAGCACCACACACACACACACACATGGATAGCGGGTGCAACAATTCAAGATTCAAGAAGATTCAAGAATACTAAGAATGACAACTTACACAAATCTCAGCAAGTGGGACTGAGGAAAAAAAATCTAGTCAAGTCTTAGTCTTGAAATTACGTAAAAATATGATTGCAAGGTAAAGGATTCCCTTTTATTTTTAGCAAGTTTTTATATTGCAGTTTGCTTACCTGAGAACTGAATGAAACAACATTCTTCAGTTTTACAGGAGCCATTTGGAGATGAATAACGCTCCAACTGTGTCTGTGTTTATTACTTTTTTTAAGAATCGGCGCGCCTGTAATAATGCGCATGCGCAGTAGTCAAGACCGGGGATATCGATATCGGGGGGGGGGGCACACGAGTAAATGCCCATGCAGGCGCGTATCCAGGATTTCGCACCCCGGGGGGGGGGCCCGACGTGAATTTGGCGCCCCTGTGTACTTTTCAAAATATGGCGCCCCCCCCCCCCCCGGTCAGGGGGGAGGGAGGGGCGCCATACGTGTGTATGTTGAAGGATTTTGAATAATAATTTACTTTAAGGTTTTTTTGTTGTTTTTTTTTTTTAATACTTGCCAATGGTGAGTTCATGGAAAGGAATGTCTAGGTATATGAGGTATTACCGCTATAGATGAAAATACGAATATTTCTAAATACGAGCGCGAAGTTTAGGATCAATTTGGCCTCCATAATTTAAAGACCGTATGTCGCCCAGTAATTTTACATGATTATGAATGAGAGACGAATATCTATCTATCTAGCTGCTTATCTATCCTTCTGCTTCCCTCCCTAAGTTTAAGATAAATTTGGCGCCCCTAAGTTTAAGCTCAATTTGCGCCCACTAATGTTAGTTTGAATTGGCGCCGTACATGTACGATTTAGGTGATTTGATGCCCCTGGGAAAATGCAAAAATATATGTAACGTGTATTCAAATAAATTTAAATGTCTTGATGATTAGTATCCTATAATGCAAATTATGGTCAGAGGAAAAACACAGGCGAGAGCGGAATTTTGACGTCTTTGAATGATGAGAAAACATGGCATTTCATGCGTTCCTCAGGAACACAATGTAATGACTCATTGGGAAAAGAAATGAAGCGAGCGCGTAGCGCGAGCCAAAATTTTGCTATGTATATACAGACCGGGAGGAATTAAAAATTTCAGAGACCATATTTCAAATACCAAGTTGTTGCCCCTTAGTTTCAAGTAAATTCGGCACACCTCCCTAAGTTCAAAATAAATTTGGAGCCCCTAAGTTTAAGATAAATTTGGCATCCCTAAGTCTCAGGTCAATTTGACGCCACTACATTTAGGCTCAATTTGGCGCCCCCCTAAGATTGAGGTCAATTTGAAATGCAGAAATTAATGTAACGTGAAATCAAATAAATTGAAATGTTTTGATGGTTAGAATCCCATAATGTACATTTTGGTAAAAGGAAAAACACAGGCGTGCGCGAAGCATGAACGGCAAATAATTAGAAAACAGGACATTTCATGCGTTCCTCAGGAACACAATTGGGGGAAAAAATGATGCGAGCGCGAAGCGCGAGCGAAAATTTTGCTATGTATAAATACAGACCCGGATGCATGAATTTTGAAATTTTGCTCTATCTGTATAGAGACCATATTTTAAAAACCTATTTGTTGCCCCTTTGTTTCAGGTAAATTCGGCGCCCCTTAGTTTCAGATCATCTATTAGTGTAAGCTCAATTTGGCGCCCCTAATTTTAAAATGGATTTGACATCCCCTTAAATTCAATTCAGTGCCCTCACGGGTCATTTTGGCGCCCGTACGTAAGCTCAATTTGACGGCGCTGATATGTTGAACATAAATTTAAAATGCAAAAAAAAATATATATATATATATATATATTAAAAAAATAAATAAATAAAATAAAAAATGTAACGTGAAAACAAGTAAATTTAAATGTTTTGACGATTAGAATCCCATTATGTAAATTCTGGTAAAAGAGGAAAACATAGGCGTGTGCGAATAGGGAACGGAAATTTTGATGCATTCGAATGATTATAAAACAGGTCATTTTACGCGTTTCTCGACACAATGTAATAAATCAATGGGAAAAGATGATGCGAGCGCGAAGCGCGAGTGAATATAGTTGGAGCCACTAAGTTTAAGATAAATTTGGCGCCCCTAAGTCTCAGGTCAATTCGGCGCCCCTACATTTGAGCTCAATCTGGCGTCCTTTAATCTAAGATCGATTTGGCACCCCCTTAACTTCAAGTTAAATCAGCGCCCTTAAGTCTCAGGTCAATTCAGCGCCCCTTAAGTTTAAGATCATTTTTGCGCCCCTACATTTGATCTAAATTTGGCGCCCTTACGTTTAAGATCATTTTGGCGCCCCTCTAGGTTTAAGTTCGATTTGGCGCCCCCTAACTTTAAGGGCGATTTTGCGCCCCTAAGTTTAAGGTTGATTTTGCGCCCCTCCTAAATCTAAGGTCGATTTAGCGCCCTCAAGTTTAAGGTCGATTTGGCGCCCCCATCTAAGTTTCGGGTCAATTTGGCGCCCCACGTTAGCTCATTTTGCGCCCCTTAATTTTAAGTTTGTTTGGCGCCCCCTAATTTAGGTCGATTTAGAGCGCTAAGTTTAAGGTCGATCTTGACGTCCCACCTAGTTGAAGGTAAATTGCGCACCCTATGTTAAGCTCAATTTGGCGCCCTTAGTTTAAGGTCATTCGGGCACCCTAGTACTGTCGATTTGGCGCCCCCCCTTAAATTAAAGGTCATTCTGGCGCCCCTAAGGTTAAGGTCAATTTGCACCCATTTAATTACTGTCGATTTGGGCGCCCCTAAAAATTAAAGTCGATTGGCTAGCCCCCCAAATTTAAAGTCCCGATTTTTGGCGCCCTAAAGTTAAAGTCCCAACTTGGCGCCCACTCTGATATATAACGTGTGAAATTGGTGCCCGTAAATTTGAATGACGAGGCGCCTCCCTAAGTTAAAAATGTCCTAGGGCACTTTGGCGCCCCCAGTTCGGGACATGTCCAGTCTATAGGCGCCCTTGCCACATTTCGCGCGCAAAGGTCGATTTTGGCCCCTAAGGTAGGTCAAAATTTGGGCGCCCCTAGTTAATGTATGTCTGTTATAGAAATTATTGGCGCCCCACCCGTCCCCTCAGACATTTATTTAAGGGCCCGCTCCCTCCTCCCTCGACTCTCCTTTATTTTTATTTCCCTTTCCTAAAGCCCTTCTTCTCTCTCTCTCTTGCCCCTCCAGAACTCTCGTACTTATTTTCTATATATCTTTTCTGTTTTTGTTTCTTTTTTTTTTCTTCCCTTCCTCGTTTCCCTCTTTTTCCCTTCCTCTTTCCCCCTTTCCCTTTCTCTTTTTTTTTTCTCCTTTTTCTCTTTTTTTTTTCTTTCCTCTTTTCTCCCTTTTCTTTCCTCTTTTCGGTGCCCCCTGGCGCGCCCCCGGGGGGCCGCCGGCCCGTAAAGCCCCCCCCACCACCAGAAATAGCGACCGCACTATGTCTACCCATTGGGGTGGCTCACGTGTTAAATTAACGCTCTTCAAAAAATACTCGATCATTAACAACCATTTATTTTCTGCATATAAGACCAATATCTTGAGGTTGTCACATTTTATAATAACAGAAATGAGAAAATCAAGATTGCCGCGGCAAATACATTTCGCTTAAACCGATCGCTTCCCATAAATTGCGTTTGATTGACGTGTAAGCGCTATCCAAAAGACATACAGGTCCGGAGCTGTCATAAGTATTTAGTCAGCTTGTTGTCCACGATCTTGTCAGAGAGGGCTTCGTGGAACCCGCTTGTTTGTAGACAAGTTGTTCACTATCTCCGATTTAGTCAAGATAAGTCCGGCAGCCAAGGGGGGTAAGGTTGCATTGGAATGTTATAGTTTTTTTTTTAACTGATTTTGACTGGTAAGACCTTCTATTTTAACTATCCACATGCTGGAGCTCTGTCAGCATTGAGCAATTTAAGATATACGCGAAAATCCAAAATGGCCGCCGGCGGCCATCTTGGATTTTCTATTTCCTTACTTTAACATACCTAAAATATTCAAAATCTGGAATATAGGGGTTTTAGGGGGTGGAGAATCCAAATCTGAGGTTATTTTGGGGATACAAGCATGTTCTGGTGGCGAAATATAACAAAAGTGGCCATTTTCCAAGATGGCCGCCACAGAACATGCAGTTTATTGACTATATAGGCCCTACACAGGAATACCTTATTAATTTCCCCATCTAAATTCAAGTGGACAGTCAAGTTGAGAGGATGGGCATAATGAAGAGAATTCATCGTGCATTAATCTTGATCAAGAACAATATTTAAGGTACCTATGTTGCTTATATGTATATAGATATATACATGCCTTCAATCATCTTCAGTGTAGTCCGGCAGCAGATTGCAATTTTGGGGCCTAACCTTGTTTTGGCGTCTATAGTTTTTTTTTCAACGGATTATGATTGCCTAAACATTCTATTTCAAGAATCCGATTGCTGATACTTTGTCAGCATTGAGCATTTTGAGATATGTGACGTCATACAAAATGGCCGCCAAATTACCCAATTTCCCTCTAAAATTGAGAAAATAGATGTTTAATATGGACATTTCAACAACATTTGGGAGCTAAATGTCTGCATATCTCTTAGATCATTTCTAAATATTGTTTTGTTAGGTCACATTGCCATAAATTAAATGCTAATTTGCATATTGTCCATAGCGCCCTCAATTTTGAAGTATTAGTTTTCATGAAATATATGTGCTCCCGAAATGATAGGTTTCACCCCTCCCCCCCCCCCCATTTTTTCTTTGAAAAATATAAATACCAGTCAAGAAGGGATAAGCCTGCATGAAATATTTTTCATTAAAGCAGCGAGGATTGGTTTAATGGTTCAAATTTTTGTTCCGATAATATGTTTTATTTATTTAGATGGTATTATATGAATAATATTCAATGTGAAACAAATTAAAACATTAATTGGTTCTTTTCGACATCTTAAATGAGGGATGATAGTTCTGGAGAATTGATACACTATCCTGTTAATTAAATAAAGAACAAGCCTCTAAAGGTAATTTATAATAGTAATAATCATAATGATAATAACAAATTCTTATATAGCGCCCTTCCAAATAAATTCGCTTCACATAAAAAAACAAAACCAAAACACAACAGTAAGAAAGGTGACTTGCTCTCCAAGTTAGTATAAACAGATCAGAGGGAGAACAAATATGTCTTCAATTTGTTCTTAAATGTTTGAACTGTTGTACAAGAACGAATTTCAAGAGGAAGACCATTTCAAATTTTAGGACCTGCAAAATTAATAGTTTATTCACATTTTTTGGAATTGATGTTTGGAATTTTCAAAAGAAGGGGGTCTGTTCGAGATCGTGAGAAGTAATTTGACTGTGTGAGAAATGAAAGCATGTTTGAAATGTATTGAGGAGACAAATTATGAATAGACTTAACTACAATCAATGCTACTTTAAACCAAATTACAGGTAACCAGTGCAAATCTCTTAGTAGAGGTGTGGCATGATCAAATTTCCTTGCTTTAAGTAATAATGCGAGTGGCACGGTTTTGGATGCGCTGAAGCCTTTTAATATCAGAGACATTGATATTCACCAACAAAGAATTTGCATAATCTAATCGGCTCAACACCAAAGATCGAATATATTTATTTTACTGACCTTTCAGATGATTTTTTTGTTGTTACATTTTCAGGGAAGAGCTCAGTTGGGAACATTTATTATGGTTTTGATCAACATAAAAAATTATGGCTAATTTTAACTTAGCTTATTATAAATGACTTTTTCTATTTAGAACTTTAACTTTAAACTTTAACTTGTGATAATGCACTGCACCCTCTGGATTCTGGGTCGCTAAATTATATTACACTATATTACACCAGATCAGTGTCGAGCATATGACTTTGCTTTGGGGTTAAACCCTTCCAGGTCTTCAAGGGTACATAGTAAAATTAGGTGGGGGCATAAAAGCAGGTGTTCCATGGTCTGCTCTTCCCCCACGCTCACAGTATGTCCGTCCTCGTTGTATACCCACTTTTCTAAAAAGACCTTTATACAGCGTCCTGTGCCTGTGCCGAGATGGTTCAGGCATGATCACGTTGGCTATTATGACCTGGCGAAGGGATTCCTTTGCACTTATAAAAAGCCTGTGCGGCATTTGCTAGCGATGGTTGGTCCACAGGGTCACCCTAAGTTTGTGGGCAGAGCTATGAAGGGATACTGTAGAATGGAGGATTCTATTTCTTGACTTAAGTTTTTTGTTGGTAGGATTGTGATTGGGATGGAGACCCCCTCCTGTTTTGTCTTCAAAGAAATGTTACTGTGAGGCAATGCAGAGATCGTCAACATACAAGAAACTGTTTTGGGGTGTACTGGTTGGTCATTTGGTATACACATTGAAGAGCAGAGAGGCAATGACAATCCCTTCTGGGAGAACATTTTCATCTTGCGCCATTTGCTGCGTTGGCCATCAAGGCTGTTTTTTTCACCAATTCGTTGGTAAGCTACAAACAACTTTATAAACGACTGGTGATCAGTTCTTGTGCTAAATGGTTTAGCAGGTGATTAGTACAGCACCCAAGAACATATTATCCCGTCGCTCTTAAAGTCGTACTTAACTTTAAGGACGACATGGTGAAACCAGGTAGAACCGTCTATTTGACAGCAAGTTCAGGAGTAGCTTGGTCAGCGTCACATCGTTTGCCATCTCAAAGAATTTACGGGTGAGAATCCTACAGTGCCATAGGCTGCTGGGAGGTCAACAAAAGCTAATCCGGTAATAAGCTCTTCCTCAAACCCATCCTCGATGTGCTCTGTGAGGTTCAGGAGTTGGCTAGTACCGGATTTTCCTGGTCGGAAACCTGTCTTTTAGTGTTCAGGAATGAGGAGGTCATCATCAATGGGGACAATACGATTATAGCAAGTATGAGTCTTTCAAAGAGTTGCATGTACATGTATGACATAGTAGAGAGATGGGCATAGCTCTTAGGTATGGCTGGATCTTTGCCCGGTTTAAGCAGAACAACGGCTCTTGATTTCCTCCATAGCTTTGGGAATGTATTGGTACTCATGCAATTCAGCATGTCAAGCAGCCACTGAAGCGCAAAAGGTCCAAGGTGATTGATCTGTTCGCAGAGGATGTCATCAAGGTCTGCAGTATTGTTCTTCATGGTCTTGATACCATCACACAGGTTTTTCATACTGAAAGGTCTTGTCAGGTCTGAGGGCTCTTGGAAGCATTTTTCAGCATCTTGGGGAAGCTTCGCTCTCCTGGAACAGTGATCAGGGTTTCCCTGACTGGTCACGAGGAGCTGGTGGGCAACTTGGTCAGCAGTGACTTGTGGTTTTGGTTAGGTTTTTGTGTAGTCATTTCCCAGAATTTTGCTTTCCAGGCTTTCCTACTGCTGTGGGTCATATCCGTTGACTAGATCAATTCTTGCCATTTTCTCTCTCGACTTTCCATAATGACTGTAGTAAGGTTCTCACCACATTCCACTGCGTCAACACTGAAAGGGTCACTCTGCAATCGTTTTACATACTCATAGTAAAGCAACTTGGAGTCATCAGACAAGCCTGGTGTATAGCTTGTGCTGTAGCTTCGTGGTATGCTTTGTCTTGAGGACTTCTTGATCACCTCTACAAGGGTGTCATAGTTACATAGAATGGACGGAAGGTCTTAAATGTCATCATCCAGATCTAATGCAAACTGTTCCCACTTTGCCTTCTTTAAGTGGAAAAGGCAGCAGAAGTGAGAACTGTGTGAGGTGTGATAGCAGCGTTCACTCTAATATAGGCCCGATTGGTTGATGCTTGGTGTGCAGAATTGGTTTCTCACATTGGTTGGCAATGTTGACACCTGGTGAGGGTTGTATCCGCGTCTCCATCGTTTGCTGAGGAAGGAAGAGGGGAGCTTTGCATCATGAATGAGTACCATGTGATTTGCATCTGCCCAGTTTTCGACGAGTTTGCCGTATCCATTGGTTTCTCTATATTCCCATGTAACATGATGGCTGTTGAACTTTTCAATAGCCACATTGATGTGTTCTCCAGATACTTCATGGAGGAGATTAAAGGTCTGAGTGGGAGTTTTATAGGCAGAGCTTACAGAGAGAGATTGAATTTGGCTGGTTTATGCAACACAATCTGCCCTAAATTGGAAGAAAATGAGACCTATCATTTGAGTAGCACACATTTTTTTTTTTATTTAAAAATAGAGGGCGCTATAAACAAATATACAAATTATCTTGACATTTATGTCCTGCAATATAATAAAACAATATTTAGGGAAGTTCCCAGAGACATTCAGACATTAATTAGCTGACTAAAAGTGTAGTTTTACACATTTTTAGATGAAAATTCTGTATTTTGGCGGCCATTTTGTATGACGTCACATATCTCAAAATGCTCAATGCTGACAGAGTGTCAGCAATCGGTTTCTTCATATTGAACGGTTTAGGCAATTTCAAGTATCCGTAAAAAAAAA
>CALNVZ010003434.1:44545999-44562665 GCA_940671915.1 Paracentrotus lividus | reverse complement strand
AGAGGAAAACTCTTATTATTAATTCCATGTTGTATTGTAATCTCTCCTGAAAACCAGCCGGTAAAGGAAGGGGGGGGGGGTTACAGCCTCTCCACTTTTTTCTAGTAGACATGACATATACAAACGCGAAAATCAGATTATGTATACTTTTTCAAGTGTTCAGGCAATCAACCTTCTACTCAGAACACCCCCCCCCTCTCCCCCACTCCGCTTTCATAAATTTTCCACTGTCTCTGAAAATGATGATAATCTTGTAAAATTTAATATGAGCGCGAGAAAAAATGCAGACCTATACCTGAAAATAATGGATTCTGTGCTTTATTTTTTTCATATAGCTCATGAACATATTGAACATTCATCGCCCCTTATTCCTCAGGAATGACCTGAATGACCCCCGATAGTTAAGGGCCTGCCTGTAGAGTGCAAAAAGCACTGCTGTACCCATAGAGGAAGGAGCCGGAGTTTTCTTATCGCGTCTGTCTGACACGAAATGATATATCGGCCTTGATTCAAACAATAAACATAATATATACACCTTCGATCCACCTCATTCCGTCAAAATAATCTGGACCCCCGCCCTCCCCCCCCCCCCCCCCCCACTCAGGTGGTCAACCACACTTGTATGCACGTTACCGATTTCTCGGGAATTTTAGCATTTCCCCCGAACTAATATAAACTATCTTATATATATATATATATATATATATTTTTTTTTTTTTTTTTTTTTTAATGAAGGCTATAGTTTTCAATTCTTTAGAAGAAAAAAAAAAATCCTGAAAATAATACTGGGGTCCGAATATGGTCCAAAAATCTGTGAAAAGGGAGTAAATTTGCTGGCTCTTTTTTGATGCAGCTTCCCTTCCAAAAACCTGTAGTGGCATAATTTTAACACGGATTCCCCTCCAAAAACCAGTTAAAGGGGATATCTAAAAATCCGGAACAAGCATACGTATATGGTTGACTTCCTGAGTGAGGGGGGGGGGGGTCTGCACCCCCTTTACATATTGTTCGAAAACGATTGTCCACAAGTGACCATTATGTTTCAGAAATCTCTTAGATGATTATCGTTTGACAAAAGAATTTGAGAGAAATAACCAGTGGTGGAATGGGATCCCTTTATAATTTGAAAAACTCTAATATATATTGAAGTACAAGTCAAAATCGGAAAATTGCGGCGGCTCAACCTCTTTCGGCTCCCCTAGCCTGGCCCTCTTGCTCCTTCAATTTTCAAATCCTGGATCCGCCACCGTATATTGCATTCTAACTAATTAATTTGATTGGAGGTAAGAAAAGGCTCCTCAGTTTTCACTTAAAAGTTACAGCTATGATCAAAAAACTGATACTGCCTTCTATCAACCTTGTTTATTCTTGATAGGAGCCATCTATTGGCCCTGTGAAACATTTTTTGCATTTGTCTACCAACTTGTCTTTCATTCATAAAAAGGATCCCTAGTATAGTCTGCTTATTCAGGCTCATTCTCTGAAATGTGTTGAAATTATCGACGAAATTCGTCTTTGAAATAGGTTTATTGAGTATTGATGATTTCAACCTTGTATAAGAAATAATACAAAGGAATAATAATATAAATTGAAATTTTGGCTTTAGAATAAGTAAAAAAATACGGACGATTTAGAGATATTTACAAAATACTCAATCATTTTTAGACTACACGTGTATGACGCGTAAAAATACAGATATATAACGTTAAAATCGCGATGTGCATGCAGCGCAGCGCAGTAGATCCTCGATCGAATCATCTTACTCTTCAATTCAAGCTTTTCCATGTGCTATCCATCAAGCAGAGTCAGCGGCAAGTATATTCAGACTGTCTAGATTGATATAGGTGAGCTTTCAAATAATATTCATCAATTTAATTTGGTGTGGATGAGTGAAAATGGAGCGTGGTTATGCATCCCTTTCGATTTTGTGGTGCACCTGTCATATGCCTGTGTGTATGATTAGCTGACGCGCCCTTACTGCGGTAGCTCCCTGGTATCGGATCGGCTGAGATGAGGCTAAGCTAACGGAGGAGCTAAGCCTGATGCGATCGCTGAGCCGAGCTGAGCCTGGCCTGAGGCACTGTTCCAAAATTTGCTCTGCTGAAAACGGAAATCCAAAATGATAATAATACGGTTGGTATATAGACTAGAAAAACTAGTCTTACATGGGGATGGGAGTGGTCTAAAATTTAATATATACAGAACAATCGGCCTAACTTTTTACAATTTACAAATAAGGCTATGAGATTTGAGGACATGGTCGTTTCTAGACTGCTCAACATGCTCAAGGGAATCTCCGCATCTGCTATAACCCAAGACCGCAGGTCGCGGGTTATGGCAGATTCGGAGATTCCGAGAGCAGTCTAGAAACGACCATGTCCCGAAAATAAAAGCAGTCAATATATATATTTTATATGCCGAATCTAAAAACAACAAACATGGTCTAATTTTGACCTAGAACTAAGTCTAAGTGAAGTCTACGATCTAACGTGTGTTAGATTCTAAAATAACGTTAGATCTAGACTAGCCTAGAGTCATGAAAGTTAAGTCAGTTCGAGCTCTGGCTCTGCAGGCCACAATGCATGCTGATCACCACTATGCACAGGCAACACAATTGCATTCTACTTACAAATAACTGCAAAATGCCGAGGAAGATTAACCTCTAAATCGCTTGTTTAGATCAACATCGTCATCGGAATTCAGGCTTAACGCTCAACTAGAAATCTGGGATCCGTTCTAGCGCGACGAAAAAATTTGTCTACGCTGCGCGCGCGCGCGTTGACGCACAAGCAGCGGAGTTGTCTAAAATTATCGACCAAATCGCGCCGCAAAATATGGTATCTGAAATAAAGCAGCCTTGCACATAACAAATGGGGATCGCACTATGCCCATGGGCAAAAAGTACTGTAAAAATGTTCTATTGACCAGTAAAACCGGGAAAAATGACTATGGCGGCCATAGGTCAGATTATGACTGCACTTTCAACCAATCAGAAGACAGGATTATTAAAGATTCTTAAAATGAGGTATATAAAACTTAATGATGAAATGAAAAATACCAAATAAGTTATAAATTGGCCAAAATACACAGCGAAAGTGACCCCGGCAGGGTTAGCTAAAAAGTTATCATGGTTAAAACCATGGTTAATTGGACTGTTCTCTTCCTCAGTTGCCAGGGAGCAGAAAAAGTTGGGAAAAAAATTTGTTTCTGACCGACCCGGTTGTGTAAAATACAACCGGACTTGCAAAGACAAATCTTCAAACCAACTTGAACTTAAATATCATATGGGGGTGTAAAAACAAATATTGTGATTTGTACAAATTTATACAGGGCCTACAACAACAACGCAGCTCAGATCTTTTGTTACTTGCTTTCAAATTCCACTAGGTATCTATATTATTATAATCGGTGTATTTGAATATGAAGAAGAACAAGAACAAGAAGAACGAGAAGAAGAAGGGGAGAAGAAGAAGGATGAGGAGGAGAAGGAGGAGAGAAAAAGACGAAGAAGAAGAACGAGGACAAGAAGAAGAAGAACAAGAACAAGAACAAGAAGAAGAACAAGAAACAGAAAAGGAAGAAGTAGAAGAACAAGAAGGAGGAGGAGAAGAAGGAGAAGAAGAAGAAGAAGGAAGAGGAGAGGAGAAGGAACTGGAAGAAGAAGGAAGAGGAGGAGGAGAAGAAGGAGAAGGAACTGGAAGAAGAAGAAGGAAGAGGAGAGGAGAGAAGGAGAAGGAACTGGAAGAAGAAGAAGGAAGAAGAGGAGGAGAAGAAGTAGAAGTAGAAGAAGTAGTAGGCCTACATGTAGAGTATGGGGCTTCCAATTGTCATTGTTTTTTATGGGGTTATGGCCTTGGAATTGTAGCATCATTTGCATTTTGTGTGCTTATATTGTTTGTTTGTTTGTTTGTTTGTTTGTTCTTTGTTTGTATGAAGGACAGAACGTCACAATCTAAAAATAAATCCAGTATTGATTTGCAGCACTAGAGGTGGAATCTCTTCTGTGCAATGTAGTATTTGATTCTTCTGTAGACTATATTGAAGGTTTGTGTATAGAGTTCAGGTTTTTTGGCGTTATTGATAGTAATGATAATAACTAGAAATTTGCGATCTTCGACGTGAACGATGTATGTGCATGATGCCTTGACTAAATGACTTCAAGCATATCTAAGTCAAAATCGTGTCTATCGAATCTAGAAGTGGAGCAGCATGTACAAGAACTTTTTTTTTGAGGTGTGATGTGTACTGTATGTACTGTAGGCCTAGTCCAAAATTTCAAAAAGCGTATGTCCATGTAGGAGAGAGCAGTTAAAGGTAGTGTCATCATTTTGCAGGCAAAAATATTACATTTCTAGTTTTTGAGAGGATATAGTAGTATATATCAATGACTATATCTTCCCACAACACGATAAAGCTCAAATGTGTACGTTGGTCATTATATTGCGATTATCAAAATTCATTCCTATTTTTTAGAACCTCAAAAAAAAATATACTGTACGGTGCGAACCGTTGACCGCTAGCGCAGAGAATAATGCACGCTGATGCGCCATTCTCGCAGGAGTCCTACAAGGAGATACTCTTGCACCCTTCCTCTTTATTATAGTTCTCGACTATGCTCTGAGACAGGCTACAGATGGTCCAGGAGCTGAGCTTGGATTTATTGTAACTCCAAGAAGATCTAGAAGAGTCCAAGCAGTCAGAATTACAGATTTAGATTTTGCTGACGACATCTGCCTGTTAAGCAATCAGATCGACGAGGCTCAACAACTTCTGCAAAGGATAGAAGTAGAATGTAGCAAGGTTGGGCTTGGACTTAACTCCAGAAAAACAGAGTTTATGACATACAATGTACCAGAACATGACTCACTGAGGACAAGGTCAGGTAATGCCCTAAAAGAGGTAGAGGACATCTCCTCTCCACTCCGCTTTCATAAATTTTCCACTGTCTCTGAAAATGATGATAATCTTGTAAAATTTAATATGAGCGCGAGAAAAAATGCAGACCTATACCTGAAAATAATGGATTCTGTGCTTTATTTTTTTCATATAGCTCATGAACATATTGAACATTCATCGCCCCTTATTCCTCAGGAATGACCTGAATGACCCCCCGATAGTTAAGGGCCTGCCTGTAGAGTGCAAAAAAGCACTGCTGTACCCATAGAGGAAGGAGCCGGAGTTTTCTTATCGCGTCTGTCTGACACGAAATGATATATCGGCCTTGATTCAAACAATAAACATAATAATAACACCTTCGATCCACCTCATTCCGTCAAAATAATCTGGACCCCCGCCCTCCCCCCCCCCCCCCCCCCCACTCAGGTGGTCAACCACACTTGTATGCACGTTACCGATTTCTCGGGAATTTTAGCATTTTCCCCCGAACTAATATAAACTATCTTTATTATATATATATATATATATTTTTTTTTTTTTTTTTTTTTTTTTTAATGAAGGCTATAGTTTTCAATTCTTTTAGAAGAAAAAAAAAAATCCTGAAAAATAATACTGGGGTCCGAATATGGTCCAAAAATTCTGTGAAAAGGGAGTAAATTTGCTGGCTCTTTTTTGATGCAGCTTCCCTTCCAAAAACCTGTAGTGGCATAATTTTAACACGGATTCCCCTCCAAAAACCAGTAAAAGGGGATATCTAAAAATCCGGAACAAGCATACGTATATGGTTGACTTCCTGGAGTGCAGGGGGGGGGGGGGGTCTGCACCCCCTTTACATATTGTTCGAAAACGATTGTCCACAAGTGACCATTATGTTTCAGAAATCTCTTAGATGATTATCGTTTGACAAAAAGAATTTGAGAGAAATAACCAGTGGTGGAATGGGATCCCTTTATAATTTGAAAACCTCTAATATATATTGAATGTACAAGTCAAAATCGGAAAATTGCGGCGGCTCAACCTCTTTTCGGCTCCCCTAGCCTGGCCCTCTTGCTCCTTCAATTTTCAAATCCTGGATCCGCCACCGTATATTGCATTCTAACTAATTAATTTGATTGGAGGTAAGAAAAGGCTCCTCAGTTTTCACTTAAAAGTTACAGCTATGATCAGAAAAACTGATACTGCCTTCTATCAACCTTGTTTATTCTTGATAGGAGCCATCTATTGGCCCTGTGAAACAATTTTTTGCATTTGTCTACCAACTTGTCTTTCATTCATAAAAAGGATCCCTATGTATAGTCTGCTTATTCAGGCTCATTCTCTGAAATGTGTTGAAATTATCGACGAAATTCGTCTTTGAAATAGGTTTATTGAGTATTGATGATTTCAACCTTGTATAAGAAATAATACAAAGGAATAATAATATAAATTGAAATTTTGGCTTTAGAATAAGTAAAAAATATCGGACGATTTAGAGATATTTACAAAATACTCAATCATTTTTAGACTACACGTGTATGACCGCGTAAAAATACAGATATATAACGTTAAAATCGCGATGTGCATGCAGCGCAGCGCAGTAGATCCTCGATCGAATCATCTTACTCTTCAATTCAAGCTTTTCCATGTGCTATCCATCAAGCAGAGTCAGCGGCAAGTATATTCAGACTGTCTAGATTGATATAGGTGAGCTTTCAAATAATATTCATCAATTTAATTTGGTGTGTGGATGAGTGAAAATGGAGCGTGGTTATGCATCCCTTTCGATTTTGTGGTGCACCTGTCATATTGCCTGTGTGTATGATTAGCTGACGCGCCCTTACTGCGGTAGCTCCCTGGTATCGGATCGGCTGAGATGAGGCTAAGCTAACGGAGGAGCTAAGCCTGATGCGATCGCTGAGCCGAGCTGAGCCTGGCCTGAGGCACTGTTCCAAATTTGCTCTGCTGAAAACGGAAAATCCAAAATGATAATAATACGGTTGGTATATAGACTAGAAAAACTAGTCTTACATGGGGATGGGAGTGGTCTAAAATTTAATATATACAGAACAATCGGCCTAACTTTTTACAATTTACAAATAAGGCTATTGAGATTTGAGGGACATGGTCGTTTCTAGACTGCTCAACATGCTCAAGGGAATCTCCGCATCTGCTATAACCCAAGACCGCAGGTCGCGGGTTATGGCAGATTCGGAGATTCCCGAGAGCAGTCTAGAAACGACCATGTCCCGAAAATAAAAGCAGTCAATATATATATTTTATATGCCGAATCTAAAAACAACAAACATGGTCTAATTTTGACCTAGAACTAAGTCTAAGTGAAGTCTACGATCTAACGTGTGTTAGATTCTAAAATAACGTTAGATCTAGACTAGCCTAGAGTCATGAAAGTTAAGTCAGTTCGAGCCTCTGGCTCTGCAGGCCACAATGCATGCTGATCACCACTATGCACAGGCAACACAATTGCATTCTACTTACAAATAACTGCAAAATGCCGAGGAAGATTAACCTCTAAATCGCTTGTTTAGATCAACATCGTCATCGGAATTCAGGCTTAACGCTCAACTAGAAATCTGGGATCCGTTCTAGCGCGACGAAAAAATTTGTCTACGCTGCGCGCGCGCGCGTTGACGCACAAGCAGCGGAGTTGTCTAAAATTATCGACCAAATCGCGCCGCAAATTATGGTATCTGAAATAAAGCAGCCTTGCACATAAACAAATGGGGATCGCACTATGCCCATGGGCAAAAAGTACTGTAAAAATGTTCTATTGACCAGTAAAACCGGGAAAAATGACTATGGCGGCCATAGGTCAGATTATGACTGCACTTTCAACCAATCAGAAGACAGGATTATTAAAGATTCTTAAAATGAGGTATATAAAACTTAATGATGAAAATGAAAAATACCAAATAAGTTATAAATTGGCCAAAATACACAGCGAAAGTGACCCCGGCAGGGGTTAGCTAAAAAGTTATCATGGTTAAAACCATGGTTAATTGGACTGTTCTCTTCCTCAGTTGCCAGGGAGCAGAAAAAGTTGGGAAAAAAAATTTGTTTCTGACCGACCCGGTTGTGTAAAATACAACCGGACTTGCAAAGACAAATCTTCAAACCAACTTGAACTTAAATATCATATGGGGGTGTAAAAACAAATATTGTGATTTGTACAAATTTATACAGGGCCTACAACAACAACGCAGCTCAGATCTTTTGTTACTTGCTTTCAAATTCCACTAGGTATCTATATTATTATAATCGGTGTATTTGAATATGAAGAAGAACAAGAACAAGAAGAACGAGAAGAAGAAGGGGGAGAAGAAGAAGGATGAGGAGGAGAAGGAGGAGAAGAAAAAGACGAAGAAGAAGAACGAGGACAAGAAGAAGAAGAACAAGAACAAGAACAAGAAGAAGAACAAGAAACAGAAAAGGAAGAAGTAGAAGAACAAGAAGGAGGAGGAGAAGAAGGAGAAGGAAGAAGAAGAAGGAAGAGGAGGAGGAGAAGGAACTGGAAGAAGAAGGAAGAGGAGGAGGAGAAGAAGGAGAAGGAACTGGAAGAAGAAGAAGGAAGAGGAGGAGGAGAAGAAGGAGAAGGAACTGGAAGAAGAAGAAGGAAGAAGAGGAGGAGAAGAAGTAGAAGTAGAAGAAGTAGTAGGCCTACATGTAGAGTATGGGGCTTCCAATTGTCATTGTTTATTTATGGGGTTATGGCCTTGGAATTGTAGCATCATTTGCATTTTGTGTGCTTATATGTTTGTTTGTTTGTTTGTTTGTTTGTTCTTTGTTTGTATGAAGGACAGAACGTCACAATCTAAAAATAAATCCAGTATTGATTTGCAGCACTAGAGGTGGAATCTCTTCTGTGCAATGTAGTATTTGATTCTTCTGTAGACTATATTGAAGGTTTGTGTATAGAGTTCAGGTTTTTTGGCGTTATTGATAGTAATGATAATAACTAGAAATTTGCGATCTTCGACGTGAACGATGTATGTGCATTGATGCCTTGACTAAATGACTTCAAGCATATCTAAGTCAAAATCGTGTCTATCGAATCTAGAAGATGGAGCAGCATGTACAAGAACTTTGTTTTTTGAGGTGTGATGTGTACATGTATGTACTGTAGGCCTAGTCCAAAATTTCAAAAAGCGTATGTCCATGTAGGAGAGAGCAGTTAAAGGTAGTGTCATCATTTTGCAGGCAAAAATATTACATTTCTAGTTTTTGAGAGGATATAGTAGTATATATCAATGACTATATCTTCCCACAACACGATAAAGCTCAAATGTGTACGTTGGTCATTATATTGCGATTATCAAAATTCATTCCTATTTTTTAGAACCTCAAAAAAAAATATACTGTACGGTGCGAACCGTTGACCGCTAGCGCAGAGAATAATGCACGCTGATGCGCCATTCTCGCAGGAGTCCTACAAGGAGATACTCTTGCACCCTTCCTCTTTATTATAGTTCTCGACTATGCTCTGAGACAGGCTACAGATGGTCAGGAGCTAGCTTGGATTTATTGTAACTCCAAGAAGATCTAGAAGAGTCCAAGCAGTCAGAATTACAGATTTAGATTTTGCTGACGACATCTGCCTGTTAAGCAATCAGATCGACGAGGCTCAACAACTTCTGCAAAGGATAGAAGTAGAATGTAGCAAGGTTGGGCTTGGACTTAACTCCAGAAAACAGAGTTTATGACATACAATGTACCAGAACATGACTCACTGAGGACAAGGTCAGGTAATGCCCTAAAAGAGGTAGAGGACTTTAAATACCTGGGATCATGGGTAAATTCAACCGAAACTGATGTCAAGATCAGGAGGGCAATAGCCTGGAAAGCTCTCAATAAAATGAGTGCTGTCTGGAGGTCTCACTTGTCCCGAGGTATCAAACTAGGCTTCTTCATTGCAACTGTGGAAACAATACTGCTGTACGGCTGTGAAGCATGGACAGTCACCCCAATGCTGGAGAAGTCTCTTAATGGGTGTTACACAAGAATGCTCAGAACGGTGCTCAACATCAACTGGAGACAACACATACCAAACAAGACGCTCTATGGAAAACTACCCAAAATAGGTGACAAGATAGCAACAAAGAATGCAGCTTGCTGGTCATTTGTTTCGACACCAGAGTTGGCCGCCAGCAGTCTCATCCTTTGGGAGCCCACGCATGGACGTCGGGGGCGTGGTAGAAAACGCAAGACATACCTAGACATCATGAAATCGGATGCTGGGGTAGTTGGAACAGACGAGCTGAAGAACTGCATGCACAACAGGATAACTGGAGGATTCGTACTAGGTCTCGGCAGTTTAGCCGACCTGGTAGGTAGGTAGGTGATGCGCCATGTGTATATTGCGTGTGTGGTCCATGCTGCACACGCTGTAATATCAGCGATTGATGGAGAGCTGGTCTAACAATGTAGATTTGGTGTTCAGATTTTCGTTTCATATTACTGATCTAGGCAACCTATGACAGTAAGATTGAATATACAATATAGGTTGATTATATGTTAAAGTTATGCTAAGTTGCATTAGTTTTCGCCATTTGTGAAAAGGATAACACTACCTTTAAACCATCCAGGGAGACTTTAGCTAAATGTCACTGCAAAGTGGTAGGAAGGGTTTGAGGATTAATCAGGGAATAATTTTACTTCTCAAATTTGATTAAAGCAATTTTGGTTGATGGGGAAGTACTTTATGTACAGTCCTATGTAAAAAAGTTGCTACACGAAAGAATTTTGTGTAGCAATCCTACATACAGATTTACTGCAATAATTTGATGTACCTGAGTTGCTAAGTCTCCATGACTAGCAGTTACCAAGAAAATTAAAAGTTCTCCCTTTGCAAGGAAAATTGTTAATGTCTCTTGGGTTATGACCCTAACCTTTAAGACATCACGTCTGGATATATTCTTCTTTTTTCCTTCTTTCTTTGAGTGTTGTCTCCTTACATACAGCGGCGTCCAAAAAAAATGTCCCTCTGATTGGACGCTAAATAACTTCAATAACAAAGAATTATTGCCAATTCCATATGCATATTTTGAAAGCCACATAATACTGCGATTCTTGTGAAAATTTCAAACGTTTCTTTTATTGGTTTTGAATGCACAGGCTCTTTTGTATGAGTAGTCATTTTTAGCCCATTCCAAGTTTGATGAAAAGGAATACATTTCAAAAATGCCATTCATTATTCTGTGCTTTCACTTTTATTTCAGTTTAAAAACTGTGATGTTCATGCTTTTGTTTTCAAGGAGCAATGCCATATCTTATTGGCCATGAGTCTAGACTAGTTCACGATTTGAGTCTCGAGAGTCATGGAGATGTCTCCTGAGTCTCCGGAGAAGTGGTGGAAATTGAAGTAAAAGTCTAACAAAATAATTTTTGCAGTCGTATCTGCAGTCAACCTGACATCGCCGATATCTTTTGTCTACTAGTGATACGCAAAATTTGGTCTCGACTAGTTTACGACTCCAGTCTCTGTAGTCTTGAAGATGTTGCCACGACGTCTTCTGGGTCTCCAGGGAGTCGCCTCAAATTCCATTAAAAGATTGTGAAAAAATCCCAGACACATTTTCCCACATTTTTATTACAAGTAAGCAAGGCTTTTTTTCAAAGTCCTTTGATGGATTTTTGGGGCGACTCCGGGAGCCCAGACGACATTGCGGCGACATCTTCAAGACTGCAGAGACTGGAGTCGCAAACTAGTCAAGACCGATTTTGTGTATCAATGTAGACAAAAGAGTATCAGCGATGTCAGGTTGACTGCAGCTGCGACTGGAAAATGTAATTTTTTAAAATTAATTTTCTCAATTTCCACACTTCTCAGGAGACATCTCCACGACTCTCGAGACTCAAATCGCGAACTAGTCTAGACTCATGGCCAATAAGGTATGGCATTGCTCCTTGAAAACAAAAGCATGAACATCAGAGTTGTTAAACTGAAATAAAAGTGAAGCCAGAATAATGATGCTTTTTTGTAATGTATTCCTTTTCATCAAACTTAGAATGGGCCAAAAATGACTACTCTTACAAAAGAGCCTGTGTATTCAAAACCAATGAAGCAAAACGTTTGAAATTTTCACAAGAATCACAGTTTTATGTGGGCTTTCAAATTATGCATATATATATATATATGGAATTGGCAATAATTCTTTGTTATTGAAGTTATTTAGCGCCCAATCAGAGGGACATTTTTTTTGGGACGCGTTTTACTGTATGCATGTTGTTCTGATTCATATAAATTTATTCAATAGATTCGAGGTACATGTAGTCTCTATCAGAGAAAGTAAACAACAATTTATTTTGAAAATTTCTCATAAATCATACACTGAAATTTTCCCATTGTATGAATCATGATTCAGATGTACATGTACTTGTCCCATTCACTCACGTCTGTTTATTTACTCAGTACCAAAGGTTTTGATCTAATCGCTGTTTTTTCACCAAGTAATAGTCTTGAAAATATGTTCGTTGGTGAGTTGATTTTTGAAACACTTTTCTGACCATAAATGATTCATTCATTTCATAAAAAAGTTGACACTTTCAGAGTGATCTGGTGGTACATGTATCTCACTTGCCATGAGATGGATTTGAGATGGATTTGGGACAACTTTGAGACAGTTTTGAAACTTGTCGCGGAGTCGTCTACGGAGTCTCCGCGACAGAAAAAAAAGTTTCAGACATCTCTGCGAATTGAGATGCGTTTTTATGTGTGTTTTTATGTGTTATGTTCGTGTTTCAGATTCCCCCTACATGTACAATGTCCACTGATTTGTTTTCTAAATATTTCTTTTTATAAAGTTTAATAAACTTTGGTCCCTTTTGAAAACTGTTTTCAATATTTGCCTTTGTTTGCTCCGATCATGCATTGTTCTTTCAATAAATTTGTTTTGTACTAATCAAATACAACTGTAGCATGATACAATAGAGCAATGTTTACAATGAATACACATTCTTTTATTATTATTATTGTTTAATCTTGCCCAAAGTGCACTGGTAATGTTAGATAAACCTTACACCCAACAAGAAAGTTTTTAAAAAATGTATATTTAATAAAAAAGTGCTTATCAGACAGAATCTTCATGCCTGCCTATGTATTTACTGAGAAAATATGTCATATTTCTTTTAAATCTTATATTTTATTCAAAGTCTATTTAATTGCTGAGGAGGATCTCTTTACATTTGAAAGCTAATATTGAGATTTGAGATTTGATGTAACAGGTCGAAGTCCACCCTCCCAGGGTACCATTGTTATCTTAACTTACTTTTATAAAATGTTTTATTTGACCACTTGTTATTTAATCATTCGGTAGATCAAAGGTACTTATGTATGATTGTCGACGGAGCAAATGTCTTATCCCGGTACGGTACGTTTCCCCAACGGTATATAACCCATGGTTTATATCAAACCGATCATTAACTGAGAGAGCGGTTGATGCTGTGACATTAGGAATTGACCTGTGGATTTGAAAAACAGGAAAGCATTATTATTTGAGGGATATAGAGGAGAAATTGAGTTCATTTCCATCTAAAATGGCGGACATCGTTGAGAAGACTGATGATAGGGAAAGTGGCCTTGTAAATCCTGCAATGTCACAGGACGAAAAGGGAGTCAGGTAAATTGGTTTTTATTAATATAATCTTTCAATCTTTTATTAATGATTACTTAGATATTAATAACAAAAGTAATACTTTTAGTATGTATCAACAAAATAAATGCTTGAAAGTTAAACCCAGTTACTCATCCATAAATGTGCCCTCTACAGTGTATTACTTTAATTGTCATAACTTGGTTTCATATCAGATCCATATTTTCAACACTATATCTTCAAGTTTCATACTATGAAATGTCATGAAAATTATTCAGTATCATTAAAATTTACAATGGTAACATTTTGGCTTATAACGTATCAGTTTTACAGAGCTCTGTAAAAAAAAAATAACAAAACCAATCCTGGTCTATTCAAAATGAAACCCCATTTCAATGCCATTTCATTGGGTAGGCTGACAACTGTACAAAATATACACTGTAGCACATTCTAAGAAAAAGGTCTAGACTGTTTTGAGACATTCACATGCTTCAAGGCCATGTGTTTTGAACTCGCCCCCTTTTGTGTTGCACCACATAAATCTAAAAATCATGCACCTATCAGGATCAAAGTATCATAACTTTTGAAATATTAACTCTAACCCTACAAAAGTATATATTTTCTGAAAGGAAATGTCCTGTAGATTTAAAAAAATGCCATCCACTACAATGTAGGGTGAAGTAGTAACATATTTTAATTAAAAAATTGAATTTCTTGGGGCCCTAATTTTTTTTTACTGGAGCCCCAAGATTTTTCCTCTCTTTGATCCAGGTCGTAATTGCTCACCATATTTGAATTGCTCTTGAAGTTTCCTTTCAGAAAATATATAGTTATAGGGGGGCTTCTTCATTAAATAGAAAAATTCTTAACCGTAAATGGGCCCTAATATTTTGGTCAACCTGGGCCGGGAAGGGGGTCGCCCCTCCTCAAGATCTCGGCCATGGTGTGGCTAAAGTTTATAAAAGCTTGCATGTAGGTGGGCTATCTTATAATGAATACTCTCACAAAGTTTCAGGCCCCTATCTCAAGTAACTTTTGAGTTATCTGCATTTATGTAACGTCGCTTCACATAATATGGAGTTACTTTATGTACAATACAAGGTCAATGGGGAAATTGTCATTTTAACCGCACACAGCGCGGAGATTTTCGGAACTGCGCATTACCAAATGGCTGGAATTTTATAACTGTGATGTTAAAAGATGCATGAGACTCTAAGCTATAAAGTTTTAAAAGCTCACAGCACAAAAATAAATATCCATAAAGTTATCATGGTGATGATGTTTCGAATGCACAGGAGGGTGCGAAATCCCATAGACTTTGTGTGTACCTCTCCCCCCCCCCCCCCCTCCTCAACCACCCTTGCCTTTTCGTATTCTATCGCATGCCGTTTCGCGATTTTAAGTGCGAGTGCATTCAAATTCACAGGTCTGATAGAGCTTGCATTCAGCTTTCAATTAACACCAATTTCATGGTAATACCCCTCTATTTAGCAAGATATCATACATTAACTGAAACAAAATTTGGAAAAGCGTTACAAAACCACCCTTTTTGGGTGGCGAGTTCAAAACACATGGCCTCAATGAAAATGCATGCTGCTCATTTTTTAAACTCCCATTCAATGTTTAAATTTAGCCCTTAGTTGATGCTATGTAAATTATTACTAAACTTAAATTTTAAACCCTACATCATACAGTATGTAACCCTAACCCCACACAAAGCATTTGAAGCATCTGCTGTGAGAGCAAATATTGGTGCTACATTGTAGTCTATGACAGGGTACCTCATGATTTGAACACCATTTTGGGGCCAATTAATATTATGCAACTTTTTAAAATATAGAGTTCCACATGCCACTACATTCTGTCAAAATGCCATACATGTAATGGGGCTAGAAAATCGAATGTGTCATGTTGCTCAGTACTCTCTATTTTTATTCAAAAGGTACTGTAGTCTAAGACTGGAACACTATTACTTTCATTTTCTGGCAAGTACATGTACGTGTATGTATTTTTAGGGTTATGATTGTATGAAACCTAATTTACATTGTGCAATGTGAATTTGCTGAATCATGGTGACTTAGCATGGTGGATCAAGTATCTAATTAAAACAGAAAGACATTCTCTAGAACATTCCTGTCACACCAACGGAACCAATCCAGGCTGACAAACTTCTATCCAAACAGGACATTACTCTATTTAGTTGTTAGTGAGATTTCTTTCCCCTTGCTTACTGCGAAGCTGTTGGACATGCTCATACATTTTCTTTTTCCTCCATTCTTCATGTACCCACGTGTGAAAATTGCTACAGTACCTTTATGGACCAGATTATCAATAACATCTTGAGGTTACACTTATTTTGCTAGAGAACTTTCGTATTGGCTCAATTTTGAAGTGTTAGACTTGTACGTGTAAGTATTCCTAAGTGGCCTACTTTGTTGACCTAATAGTGAAGGTGCTGTATACCAACTATTCATGGGATTGGTTCCCCTGGTTGTCGATGCATGAAGTATTGTTTGCCTGAATGCAATTGGGTTATGTGTGGTGGTGTCATGGCCAGACTCATCAATCTCCTTGAAAAGCAATAGACATATCTTCATTTGATAGAGAAAAGCCTTTTGTTCAATTTTGTTTCGATTGGTGATATCATGATGCATGAATATCAGCAAAAAAGCGTCAACAGTGAACAGAATGCGTTCAGTTTACCTTGAGCTTTTTGTGACTGGTCAAGTGTTCTATATATTGAGGCTATGATAAAAAGTTATTTGTATTATGCGTGCCCATCTATAGTTTTTACTCCATGCAAATAGGCCCTGTAAGATATGGTTCTAGAGAATTCTGTAGAAAAAAAGGATAAAATTGTTTGTGCACGACTTCACATGATTGTATTGAATATGTACAATAATGTAAGCGTCACCATATCTTTTTGTATCTCCTCATTGGTTGTTTTATTTTGCTAAAAGACTTGTATGATATAGATTGTATTTCATTATCTCAAACTCTCATATCACCTTTTTTTTCTGTTGAAAGATGCATTTTATCAGAGTTTTGCTGTAAGAAGGAATGCATTAATTCTACATGTAGCCAGCCTACCAGTATAATTGTAAAAATATTAAAAAATAAATAAATAATATAACTTAAAGAGAAGCAGAGAGTTAGAACGAGAGTGTGTGTATGTGTGTGTGTGT
>CALNVZ010003434.1:44485002-44537431 GCA_940671915.1 Paracentrotus lividus | reverse complement strand
TTTTTTTTTTTTGCAATTTGACGTTTGCAGTTTAATATTACACACGTATACATGTTGGCCCATGGGAAGAACTTGAAATAACCTACAAGTTAATGCATTTTTTGGAATAGAAAACCAATTGACCTACATTTGTAAGGCACCACTTTAACCTTTACACATGTAGGCCAGGTCAGCATTGTCATTCCAGAATAAGGTGGGGTGCAGGGGACGTGTGCCCCTCATAATTGGAAAACTAATTACTGACTGTATCAAAATCAGACATTTTTTCACCAGTGGCACCCCCCCCCCCCCCCCCCAAAAAAAAAAAAAAAAAAACAAAAAAAAATTTATAAATTTTTTTTTAATTCTAATCATAGATCACCACTGCAGAATACTTGAGTTCTAAATGTTGTACGTTGTCCTTTGTTGAATTTCACAGTTTAATGTCTTGTTTACTTTCAGTTTGTATTTGAGAGGCCCACTGAGGCCCTTCTTTTTGGTTCAATGCAAAAGCTAAAGCCAAAGTCAAAAGTCAGACAATTTTTTTGTATAGGCCCAAATAAGCTCTATTATTAGTTTACAGGTCTCTGGCTACATGAGCAGATTGATTTTAGGCCTACATGTTTTTTTTTTACAATGCAGAGTCTCAAGTTTATACAGACCTACAGCTGTAGCTAATTAAAGTACCTATATTTGTTGCATGTATGTGCTATAGTCTACTCTTGTTTGATACACAAACAGTGGGTATGGAGTCTAGTCTCTACCCTCTAGACTAGTATATTAACGTATCATATTGGAGTCTGTTTGAGCTTACAGCTAGACTCCCAGCACGTGCATTGATTTATGATCATTTGTTCTGTGTGGAGAGTAAAAGGGTCATGTTCATGTGGGTCAACTTGGATATGAGCGTAAGTGCACCTGCTATGAACAAGCGACTGTTTGCTTCATTAAACCACGTCCACACTTCCACTATTCAGGGCCAAACCAACATTACTTTGTCTCTATTCTCATGTTCATGTTAGGGAGTCTGTTTTGCTTTCACATGTAGGTCAAAATATATCTCTGATTTGTTAAATTCAAATTAATTTTATTGATCTTTAAATCAATGACTATTATCCATTTTTTCATCACAATTCCACTTGCAAAAGGCCCTATTGCCTACAAAACCTACATGAATGTAATGAAGATCTTGATCGTCAGAGAAAGACAAAGCAGTTTAAATGGTGACAAATCAGATCTGCATATTCCATTATATCAAGTTCACATGGCCTGGTTTATTCCATCGAGGACAAACCAATATTGCTGTGGGCTTGTTCACACTAAAGTCTTTATTGGGAAGATAGGCCTGTAGTTGTTTTTCAGAGCTCTGAACATTTGGTTATTAAAATTATAACTTCAGACTTGATAGGTGAGAGAAAAGTGTGGTATTCCAGTGATCTGAAAAGAAAAGATTTTCAAATGGTGGAAATATTCCATTATTAGTATCTTGAACTGCATAAATGAAATAACAGGGAAAAAAAACATCACTATCTTCCTTGTATATTGTACATGTAGGCTACATGTATGGAAGCAATTCTCTTCCTTTAGTACTTATTGTATAAATGTAGTTTTCAGATTTGAACATGGCCAAACCCATCTCTGCTCTTATGCGTGGGTCATGGGCCATGGATGATACATTTTGTAGCTAGTGGTATTGCCTGTATTTTCCATTCCGATTTATCATTTTCAGTTGTTCACAATGGCCTCTAAAACTGATCCACCTGCCTGCTTCCACCCCCATAGATAATCAATGAATACTTCATCAGAATACAATGGGCAAGTGTGAGGTATGTCGAGAATAAAGCTGGGCCGACTCTAAATTTTTTCCTTGTTACATATTTTTGGTATTTGATGATATAAAGTGTACCTCACTCCAAATAAGGGTTTCATTTCAGTATACTTGTATCAAGGCTTTGAAACAAGATTATATTGTATTACATTGGCTCCAGTAAGATGATCTTAAGTGTCTAGGTTTCCCATTTGCCCTTAATAGAAACAAGATTATACTTGATGAACCTAAGTGTCTAGGTTTCCCATTTGCCCTTAATAGAAACAAGATTATACTTGATGATCCTAAGTGTCTAGGTTTCCCATTTGCCCTTAATAGAAACAAGATTATACTTGATGATCCTAAGTGTCTAGGTTTCCCATTTGCCCTTTAATAGATTTCATTTTTTTCTTGAAGAGGCAAACAGTGCAGTATGCTGGTTCATGTATGAGAAACTAGGAATTTATATAATATATATAGATGGAATTGTAAGAGTAGAGAAATTCTTGATGAGGTAATTTTTGTACATTTCTCGATAAGCAGGAGGGGCTCAAAGACATGTACAAATCACATTCCAGTAAACGATGCATATTTATTTAAGTGTAGGGTCTAGGCCTACTATGTAGCCTACAGTTCCTACTGAGATCACTGTCACAGTTGATTGCAATCAAATGTTATTATTTCCATTCATGTTGTACTGAGCAAAATCTATTGCAATCGGCTGTGACATTGAGCTCAGTAGGGAATCTATCTGCAAAATTAAAACCAAATGGACCGTATCTTATCCCTCTGTGAGAAATTTAAACTGCTCAGAGATTTCCACTTAAATGAAAGACAGTGAGAGAGAAACATGGAATGAATAATCCCTACAATACCATTTTTTTTTCTTCAAATAGTTTATTTATTTGTTCCTCTTTCAATCTTTTCATATTTACAATATAACAATTTACATATTGACAACATATAGCGTTTTTTTTTTTTTTTTACAATATACAAAAATACAACAACATGAAATTGAAAGAGTAGGAGACTGACTAAAAAGCAGAGCTTGTAGAGTGAAGGCCCCCTTTAAAATTACATTACAGTAGAAGAGTTTGATATACAAAGCATTATATTCACTTCAATGCTGTGAGATTGTGAACGGATTGTAGGATGATTTCAGCTCCCCACATAATGACCAGTATCCATGGTAACAAGATGGCATGAACACCTCCAGTAGAGTCATACTCTCTGAGTAAATGAATGGAGTAAATGGATTTTCAATTTTGAGTAAATTACACACTAACTCACAAATTATGATTTATGCAGTTCACCATGCACAAGTTTAGCCTTTCGTTATGGTCTACATGTATTTTTATTTCTTGTATAAGAAGTTTTTGTCGTAAAAATAATACACAAAGACCTGACACATCATTTATATCTTTAGAAAATAATATAGGCCTAACTTTTTTTATATTTTCCCCCACAAATAATTATCAATTTGATAATACATGTAGAATAACATCAGTTTAAAAGTATGGTAAACATTGCAGTTTGTGATAGCTCTCTCTCTCTCTCTGTTATTATCAAGAAGACATTTTTTTCAAAAGTCAGTTAATCTATATTATGTTGATACTGGGCATACATGTAAAAAAAAGTTTTAAAAATATCAAACTATTGTTGATTTTAATGATATTGGACAGTACAATATGCATGTAAAAATTTGCCCGCATTCAACAAGACTGCCCTTCTACAAAAAATTACTTTAATAAAATGAACCATTTTTCTTTTAAGTTCCACAATTGTTTTCTTGTTATCCCTTAGCGTGCCACGGACACGTTTTCATGCAATTGTAATTATTATCTGTACAATCGTAATAATTCATTTTCTCTTTAATGCTGGCAGTACAGGCTTTGCAAAACAGCAGAGTTAATTGTATTGTGTCTATGGATCGATTTCCAGTCATTTACACCAAGCAAGACCATTTCATACTATCTTAAAAGATTATTTTTGTAAGTCTACTTTTTTTGCCAAGAATTAATATGGCACGTTAAGAGACCTTCCAAAGCCCTTTTTATGCCTCCGCCACCGAAGGTGGTGCCGGAGGCATTATGTTTTCGGGTTGTCCCCGCGTCGTACGTCCGTCCGTTTTCGTTCTCGCATAACTTAAGAACCGTTGACGGATCACTTTCAAACGTGGATCATGTATGCATATGGTAGGGACAATGATCTGATTAAACTTTGGGATCATATTAGGTCCAAAGGTCAAAGGTCACAGAGGTCATTGTATGCATGAAAATGGCTCGTTCTGCCATAACTTAAAAACCGTTTGACGGGTCAATCTTCAAACTTGGTAATGTGTGCTCTATGGAGGGCCAATGAACTGATTAGATTTTAGGGTCATGAGTCAAAAGGTCAAGGTCACAGATGTCATTGTGTACATGAAAATGGCTTGTTCTCGCAATAAACTTAAAACCGTTTGACGATCAATTTTCAAACTTGGGTCATATGTGCATATGGGACGGACAATAAACTGATTAGAATTTAGAGTCATGAGGTCAAAGTTCAAAGGCACAGAGGACATTGTGTACGTGAAAATGGCTTTTTTCTTGCGATAACTTAAGAACTGTTTGATGATGAACATCAAACTTGGTATGTGTGCATATCGGTAGGGACAATAATTTTATTATATTTTGAGGTCATGAAGTCAAAGGTCAAAGGGTCAACAGACGCATTTTGTATACATGAAAATGGCACGTTCTTGCTTGTAACTTCTGAACCGTTTATGGATTAACTTCGAAATCGGGTCATGTGGGAGGAAAGATGAACTGATTAGATTTTTGAGGTCAGGACATCAACAGGTCACTGGTTATTTATGTAAATGACTCGTTTTGTGCAATTTCTGAAGGACCTTTGACAGATCAACTTAAACATGTTTATCCTTTTTATTACATCAGTAAGCCATCCTTCCTGAGTTTGGAAATAATTGTGATGTTACAACTTTAATAGATTTGGGGTTCAATATCTCAAAGATGTCATGTGATAAATGGATGTAAAATTACTCAACATGCGCATGCCTTTTTTTTTCCGATGTGGCAATACGGAGGCATGCCTTCCGACCGTGCGCGGTCGAAGATTCATCTAGTTCTAAGCTAGCAGCTACATGTAGCATATAAGATTTTAAAAAATGGACAGGAAATGCCTGATTGCAAAAGTTAATGTACTTTATCATCAAATCAGGCTATATAAGGACATGATATTATCGCCTAATTATAATGAACCCTGGGAAAGAAGGAAAATACACAAGTTTTATTTGAACCTTGAATTATTTCAGAGCAATAAACAAAATGAGATCAAAACAGTCAAGAGCTTTAGCTGTTTTTGATTTGTTCTCCAATATGAACATGTATTTTTCAACTCTGCTGTTTGATATCTAGTATATATATTACAAAACCAGTCCTTGGGTTATTTATTGTCCATGATTTGCAGTTTTATAATACACATTTCAAGGAACTATCATGGTTTTTGAACATTTGCAAAGCATAACTACATGTACTTCCAAACTAGTATTAAAACATCCAAGTACATTTATGATTACAAAGAAAACTCAATACAATGAGGCCCTTGGGACCACAAATTTTAGCTTTCATACTATACCAGTATTCTTTACAAATTGAATTAAGTTTGACTGAAAGAAATAGCTTGCTAATGTATTTCAGGTACTTGTAGATTGTAGTAAGCCAAGATTATTATGGTAATTAATATTTATAAATGACCTTATATTGAAGAGAAAACATTTTACATTGGATTTCAATCCCCGGCCGCATCATACAGAAAGACATTAAAAGATGGAAGTTGCTGCTACCCTGTTTGGCGTTCAACAAGAAAAGGGACCGAGCAACGATCAATTGGGCAAAAAGAAGTTCCATTTCACCTCTGTATCGGACAATAAAATTTTGAGCTTTTTTTTTTTTATGTGCATAAATATTCATTTTTATTTATTTTCAAAATAAGAGAACTGCTGAAACTGCTTATCCAATAAAGAAGAGCTAATGGTGTAAAATGAAGACAAAAGGAGCCTGAGCTTTCGATCCTAGCAGAATCTTCGTCAGAGACAAAATGGTCTGTCTCTGACGAAGATTCTGCTAGGATCGAAAGCTCAGACTCCTTTTGACTTCATTTATTTATTTTCAGAACTCTTTATGACCAAAATATTGAGTTTTCTATTATAGTGCTAAACTGCTGAAATGGGTCAATAATCCTGAAGATTCAGGCCAGTGTGAACAGAGATCTTATATTGCTATTTGGAATGAGATGTCCTCCTGGCTTGATATGAGGTCAAATCATATTGACCACAGCACTCCAGCACACAAACACAAAATACATGTAGGGCCTGTAGGCCTATATATTTACCAAACAAAGGTAAATATGAATTTCATATTCGTGTGTGTGATTTTACTGTGTGTATTTATACAGCAGACACCATCTATGACGATACCTATGAATGAATACAAGCCTACATGCAGTACGTGACCTAAGAAATAAATACTCGCTAGAGTAATGAAATAAATATTCCTTCTAGAGAAGAAATAAATATCCCTCTATAAATATTCCCTGTAGATAAGAAATAAATATTCCCTGTAGCATTTCATTATTCTTTGTTGATACAGTTAGCGCTGTAGATAAAATGTGCACAGATTCTCTTTGATTTCGAAGCTCAGCGAACATTCTAGATGATACTTTGCACTATTCAAACTTGCATTTTTGGCTCCCAATCAATGCAAAAGGTATAAAAATATAAATCAGAACTTTGATTATTTCCTCATGTTAACGCATGGAAAGGAAGGGCTGTATACATCTGAAAGTATTTTGTTTCCGTTCAAAAGTTTGAAGAGCCCTAGTTTTTATGAAGGTTCTGTCCTTCTAGTTTTTATGAGTGGGTTGTTTTGTTTTTGTTTTTTTTGTTTTTAATAGTTTTTATGAGTGTTGTTTTCTTTTCCTAGTTTTCATGAGTCGTTTAATTTTAGTTGTTAGTTTTTATGAGTATTGTTTTTCTACTGAATACATGACCAGGATATGCATGCTGTAAAATGAAGTTCATACTTTTTTTTTCAATTCCAGCATAACAAACATGTAGCTTGATACATCACTTGCACTTTTAGTACCAGGCACAAATTTTTGGAACATTCACAATATAATGATAATAATAATAATCATTTTTCCTTGTTGGTATGATTTACTATGTTTGAATTTAATTTCCATGATATATGATTTATGATTTGAACTTATATTCACGATTTGTACAAGTTTATAGTTTATGGTACTTCATAGTTTGTTATTAAGTCCTAGTACAGTTTAAGAGAGGGACATCCGTATTAAGAGCCTTATAAATGTTATGATTATTATTATTATAACATTAACAACTTAACAACCCTTACCCTATAAGCCAAGCTATAACTAAAAGTTAAAACCCCATACTGCAGTTAGTGAAGACCAGCCCCCCCAAACCCCACCCCCCCCAAAAAAAAAAAAAAAAAAAGGGAGAAAAGAAAAAAAGGGGTAACTATTCAAAATCCAGGTCCAGCTATAATGTTGCAATACACATGACATGAGTATAGAGATTGGAATCCTTTAATTGCATATTATTTTGAAATTTTACCCAAGTTATTAAAAAGAATTAATATAAAACATGTTACGGATGACCAGTGGAGCAGAGATGTCAAGTAGTACTGATTTTCTTTATTTGAAAACTGAGAAGATTACTAATCTAATGGTTTCATTCCAAGTAATGATACAATGTTCAAGCTATGTGTTGTCTTTGAAACATTTGTTATTGATTTTCTCTTTATAAAATACTGATTTGCAGCAAAAGTTCTGAAATGTTGTTGTAAAGGTTGTCATCTCTGGTCGGATGTTTTACAGTAAAGTTGAATGCGATCGAAAGCAAACATTTGAGAGAGGGCTGCTTCAATCTTAGGCTCCTCATCTTCTACATGCCATTGTAATTCTAACTTAAAATTTAATTTCATAAGAAAATTTACAGCATGAAACTTACGTTTTTCTATCTGTTTTTGTCTTCCCACCCAGGTACCGGTGCAGCGACTGTGATGATTACATTCCTACTGACGACCTACTACAATGTCATCATGACATGGGCTTTGTTCTATCTCTTTGCATCATTCCAAAGTGTTCTACCCTGGTCTCAATGTAACCAGACCTGGAACTCACCTGATTGCTGGTCTCAAGAGGACTACCTCAATATGGGACCGAATGATACCAAACCTAACGGGACTATCTCATCAACTCAGGAATACTTTGAGTACGATAAGATATTTATCTGTATTGCAAGCATGAAATTCTTCTGGTTCAACTAAAACTTCTGATTCATTTGTCTTTATTAACCTTCCCCCCCCGCCCCCCCCCCCCCGAAAAAAAAAAAAAAGATAAAAAAAAAATAAATAAATAAAAAAAATAACCCCAACAAGGGGCTCTGGACTTCAACCTCGCCAATTGACCTCTGCAGCCCCATGGACTCAGTCCAATGAGTGAATCCCCTGATAAATAATAATATTATCCCCTGAGTGAATCCCCTGATAAATAATAATATTATCCCCTGAGT
Organism: Paracentrotus lividus; assembly: GCA_940671915.1. Taxonomy (NCBI): domain Eukaryota; kingdom Metazoa; phylum Echinodermata; class Echinoidea; order Camarodonta; family Echinidae; genus Paracentrotus; species Paracentrotus lividus. Next base: position 44,529,047 of record CALNVZ010003434.1, on the reverse strand, counting down.
GAATCCCCTGATAAATCATAATATTATCCCCTGAGTGAATCCCCTGATAAATCATAATATTATCCCCTGAGTGAATCCCCTGATAAATAATAATCTTATCAATTTTGAATACCCTGGAGGTGGTAACAATGACAAGTAAAAACAAAAAAAATTGAAAGATTTAACTATTTGGCAGATAGTGTAAATGTTCAACTCTATAACACTCTAGTCATAGTATAGATATATTGACTGCTTTGAGGGGCATGGCCGTTTCTAGACTGCTCAAGGGAAATTCCGCATCTGCTATAACCCAAGACCGCAGGTCGCGGGTTATGGCAGATTCGGAGATTCCCGAGAGCAGTCTTAGAAACAACCGTGTCCCAAAAATAAAAGCAGTCAATATATCGTTTATATGCCGAAAAACAAGGGGATCTAAAAATAAGATACATGGTCTAATCTAGACCTAACTACATGTAACTAAATTATCAACCAAATCGCGCTGCAAATTATAGTATCTGAAATCATCACGTCGCACAAAGCAGCCTCATGCGCGTAGACAAATGGGATCGCGCTACTATGCCCGTTGCTAAGGGGGCATCCAGGGGGCAACGCGCATAAATCCAAGTACTATTGACTGATGATTTGTTTTGGGGGCATAGTTGAAGACATGACCAAGCTTTTGACCAATCAGAGGACAGGATTATTCAACATTCTTAAAGTGAGGTAATGTATTAAGATATTAGGTATTTGTGGTTGCATATAATGCACAATTGATTATTGGTGCCCAAGATGACTGTTGTCTGCAATGGCATATTGAATATATTTTTTAAAATATTCAAAAAAAAAAAAAAAAAAAAATTCCCCCTGCTCTCTATGTACAAGAATCGAATTTTAATATATTCATTTAAATACATTGTAAATACTGAATGATATTGTTGATATTTTGTACAGCCATCGTGTTCTTCAGATCAGTGGTGGAATTGACGAACCTGATGGAATGCGCTGGGAACTATTTGGTCTGTTACTCCTAGCCTGGATCCTAGTCTACTTCTGTCTCTTCAAAGGTGTCTCTACCTCCGGCAAGGTGAGGACTAGTTCCATGTTGATCAGGTCCAGGATCTGATTATGTAACAATGATTTATTCATGAGTGTGGATGGATGAACTACTTCCATAGGTATTATACATCACTGCTTATCAGTGAAAGAGTGCCAGATCTATGGCACAAATTTTCTTGTAATTACAAAATGATTAGTTTTTTATTTGAAAGACTAAGAATAAAAAAACAGCAAATTATTATATTTTAGGAGTCATTCTTTTTAATCTCTTCTGTGTAAGATATTTGTTTGGTAGGTTACAAAGATAGGAATGTCAATTCAAGAACTAAATAGACAAAGAGTGTTGATGTACCAATGAGAATAGATCATCCATCTACAACCTTTGCACATGATATGTAAATGCTTGATCTATGTGACCTACCTGCTTCAGACCAACAACAAGTATGACTATGAAAACATTATTGTTTGGTTATTGCAACCATATTGGATTAGAGACACACTATTACCAGTAACTTTGAAAATGACACAATGGATATTAATGATTGCCCTCAAAATTACATGAAGCCTAAGTGATTTATCTGGAGTAATCTATGAGTTTAGAAAGCCTAGAATGGGTAGATAAAAAAATATACATGGACAACCTTTGAATTTTTGTGATATGTTGTTGGTTTTAAGCCGATGGGTTTATGAAATGCTATGATTTATGTAACATTGTCATGTGTATAGCAACCAATGTCACTATAAGATATTAATTCTATTCCATCCAATGTTATCATTTAATGACAATGATTATATGTTTGCTTGAGTCTTGGGTTCCTTCTCTCTGCTTCATTTTAGTATGTACTTAGTTGAAAGTATTCACATCAAAGAGCACAATAAATGAATCTCATTCATCAGAAAAAAAATTGTATTTGATTACTAATTATCATTGGCTTGCAACATAGTTGTTGTTTTGTCTGTTATCATTCATTATCATTCATTACCACAAATATTTCATTCATACCCTAACCGCAAAGACTGCCTTTTAGACCTAATTCCATTGATTAAACAATTTAGAATAGTAATTGTCATGCCTTGTGACTCTAAAATAAAATTCTGACCAGGTGAAATCCAGCTTCATGTTTTATGGGATTCCAGATTAGAATTTGAGATTATTATATAGATTTTGAATAGATCACACCTTCAAACTTCTAGCCAATTATAGAGTTGTCCGAGTCCAATAAACTGAATCACATCCAACATTTAGCATACTAGACAGTTTGCTTGAATCAAATAAACTGAATCACACATTTTAACTATTTTTATAAACCAATCAGAACGTTTGCTATAATGAATTGAATCAAACCTCTCGACTATTAGCACATACTACATGCAGTGTATGGGAATCACATTATCTAGATATTAGCTGATCATAGAGTTGGACTGAATCACACTCTTAAATTATTAAGTTATTAGCCAATTGGATCTAATGAACTGAATTACACCCTCCAACCGTAAGCCAATCATAAAGTTGGACAAAATCGCATTAGCCAATCATAAAGTTGGACTGAATGTAATTAAATGAATCACATCTTTCAATCATTAACAAATTAGATAATTAGCCTGAATCTAATCAACTGAATCAGACCTATTGACAATCAGAATGTTTGCCTAATAAAATGAACTGAATCAAACCCCTTGACTATTAATTACATGTAGCACATCATATAGTTAATGAGGATCACATCATTTAGCTATTAGCCAATCATAGAGTTAGACCGGAGTAGACCATCCATCTGTTAGCCAATTAAAAAGTTTGCCTCAATCTAATGAACTAAAGCACACCGTCTATTAAACTAATGTATCAATCAATCAATCATAGTGTGGAAATACAACCCTCCAACTATTAGCCAGTCAAAAAGTTTGCCTCAATCTCATGAATTTAATTAAGCACACCCTCTAACTCAGATCTGCTCTAACTATCAACCAATTATAAAGTTTAAATGAATTACACCCTCCAACTATAATAGTGTTGGACTGACTCCCAACCATGTAGTTATAAAGTGATATTAAACATTGGGTATGTGTATCAGTAGTCTTTTAATAATATGAGTTATGTTGTATTCTATCTTTCTAATGTCTCTCCATACATTCATTCATTTAATCACAGGAACCAGGACATATCTCATGATTCCAACTCGGCATATCCTTCATTATCTAAATACACACCGGTGGTCACATGACTTTATTATTTGATAGAACACCTGTTATCACCTGACCTCAGATGTGTCACCTGACTTCAACCAATGGTCACATGATTTAGAAGGACACCAATATTCTCAAAGATGCTACAAACTAATCATTTCCTCTTGCATTCTCTTTCACAGGCTGATGATGACACAAGATTTTCTTTCTGTCAACTTTTAAACTTTAAAATTCATCCCGAGCAAGTCTCTGACCATGTTTGGAATGTCCCTATAGAGGGCGCCATCCCGAGCAAGTCCCGTCATTCAACCCGAGCAAGTCTCTTATGGTCTCAAATGTAGATCAAACCATGATGATGACGATGAATCAACCTGATCAAATCTTTTTCTCTTGGAGTCCTTTTTTTGACTCTGAGAGTAATATTAGCTGATGTGCATCTATGTTATATGCTAGAAAAGGTGATTTCCCTAGATAAAGTTCATGATCCAGTAGGTTCAGCCATTTTATTGTTTGGCTCTCAAATGATGCATGTAGTCATTCAGGTGAATTAATTTAAGAGCCCATAGTTTAATGCCATTCTCAGTTTCATTTTTGGCTTTTAATACATTTTAAGGACGTTGCACAGTTATGTTTCTGCGTATCTTGACCGCGCATCATGGGCGCGCATTATTTACTAAGTCGCAATGGAAAAACATTCAGCGCTCATGGGCGATCCAGCGCTCAAAGAGTTAAAGGAAATGAACTTTATAAATATGTTATTTATTTCTTCTTTTTGTTCATTATTTACCTACTTGCTGAGATATGTAAATCATTTATGTTGGTGCATGTTCGTGTTATTCTAGAGATTGCGATGGATATGAAATGAATTGTAAATGTTTGAGAGCAGGATTTTGAATAAGTGGAAATTTAGATAGAGTTTTCACATTTTTGCGTAGTTTGGGCGCGTTTCGGTGGTTTTCAAGTCTACTCTCGACTATTACAGTGCCGATATTTTGAAAACGAGCACATGGACCCCCATTTTTTGATGTTCCTACTCTTTTAGTTTATATTCCTCTACAACTTGGCAAATTTTGATGACATTGACATGGATTTTGAATGTTCTAGAGCATGATTGTAATTTAGAGTGGATTTTCACGCTTTTTGGACGTTTTCGGCGCGTTTTTGTGACTTTTCAAGCCGATTCGCGAGTATTCGGGCGCCGATAGTTCGAAAATGAGCACATGGACCCCCATTTTTTAAAGTTTCTACATATTTATGATGGATCCCTCTACAACTTCGCAAATTTTGATGAGACTGTCATGGGTTTTTAAAAAAGTGCACCTTAAAATATACATTTTTATTTTCTTGTGGATTCCAAGCCTCTAAGATATGGTTTTTGCCGTTTTACGCACCATTTCCGCCACATGAGAGCGCTGCTGGCTCAAAAATAAGTAAAAATGTGCCAGTTCAAACAATGTCCCCATCTTTGGTATAAACTTTGTAACAAATCAGGAAGGTTTGATAAAGTTTTGACAATGTGATGATGATTTTAACTCGTTTGTTGTAATCGCGAGGTCTAACAGAGTCCAATTTTTTTAAATTGTGCGTACTTTTCATGCCATCCAAATATGGCAACTTCAAAGTCCCATAGCAAAAAATCAAGCACATGAACCTATATTATTTGTTACATTTTTGGCATACATAGATACCAAAGTAACTCTGTGCAAAATTTGGTGAAAATGAGATGGACTTCGTTTCAACTGTGCAACGTCCCTAAATTATGTATTTGACTTAAAGATAAACTGATGTAAAGTTGTAAAACTTCGCTATACATGAATGCCAATTATCTCAATCTTGTTATTCAAACTAAGCAATGTCAATTAATCATTTTTGTGGAGATTTGCAGTCTCTCAAAGAGATGTGGAAATTTATTGAAAAAGAAATGGGGTATAATATTACAAAACACTGCCTTTGATTAGGTCATTATATTGTTTTGGTATTTTCCAATATTATTTTTATTTTCTGCATGAAATCAGAAAGATTGCTGAAATAGATTTAAGGCATGATCCTATTTTGCTCAAGTTCTAGCTTTTCCCACTAAAATTTTTTTTTTCTGGCTTATCCCTATATTATGTGATATGTTTGAAGAATTGATAAAGATGGCATACAGAAATTTCCCTTGAGTGTACATTCACATTAAAGATACACTGGAACACCCTTTCCAAAGTTCCATACATATTGCTCTCTTTCTTTCTAATTCTGCTTTTGTTTGAACAGGTTTAGCATTATGTTATCCTGCTTAACCATATTTCTTTAAAGTCTGTTGTGGTATTTTTGCTTTTCTTATCTTCATTTTCTTTAAGCAAGTTTATGTTTGCCATATCCCATTGATCTACCCTTCCTCTCTGTTCTTATTGCTTGCATCTATCTTTTATCATGGCTTTCTCTCTCTCTCTTCCTTCTCCTCCTCCTCTTCATAGCTTTATCTCTTTTTTTTTTCTATCCTCTCTCTAATTCTCTCTCACTTTCTCTTGCTCTTGCTCTCTCTCCTGTTCTATGTTTTTTATGTTCTGATTTTTTTTTAATTGCTATTATTCAACCTTTTTCTGTCAGTCTATCTCTCTCAATCTTTGCATCCCATTCTAATTCTACTCTTCTTTCAATCACTCTTTTTCTGTCTCTGTCTCTCTGTCCCTCTCTTTCTTTCCAACTCCTTTCCACTATGTGTATCTCATTTAAAGCACTCTCTGTTCTATTGTATTTTTACACACCAATTTACTTGATCTTTCTACAACCTTTCCCTTTCACTCTCTGCCATCTCATACATACCTCCTTTTTCAAAGATTAAAAATGATTTTGAAGAAAAGAAAATCAGGATACTGGCATTCCACTGTGTTAAAGAGTGATACATATATGAATATATATATGCATGATGCACTTTAAAAACAATGCATATCTAAATTATATCACAAATATGTTCTATTTACATGTACTTTAATAATACTCTCAATATCATTTTATTTTGTCTTTCTTAAAAGCTGACTCAAGAGGCTGAGTAACGTGGACTTGAAATGCTTTATTACCTAAATTCAGTCTGAATACGTGTCATTAGATAGTGCTTGACATTTCTAAAGTGCTTGATATCAGAAAAGGATATTTGTACTTGAAAACAACAAACCTCTCAAGCAGAACAGGAAAAGCTTGAATATAAAAAACATTTAGTGTTCTATTTTGGAATCTGCATGGCATATATTTCCTTTTGAAATTAAAAAGCTGTAAATTGCATGGCAACAGACATAGAAATGTCAGTATTTTCCCTTTTTATTTAAAGATTCCATAGTGGTCCAATGTTATTTTTTCCTGTTTAATCACGAGAGGTTTAGGGTCATTGCCACTTATTCCTGATTGAATTTAGGTATGATATATGAGAGCATTTTGGGCTTCTTGATGGACCTGCAATCCGGTTAAGCTATTCAAACCAGTCAAACCAGTTCAAAGGTACATTATTACTCTTTAGGATTGCCACTGATTTTCCTTTCCCAACCTACATTTTTATTTTGTTTCATTTCATTTAATATATCATGGACATTATATATAACATGTCGTGTCATATTCGTATTATTATTTCTTAAATTTCTTCCTCTGTAAAATGTCATGTATGTATTATAATATTTTCCCCTGCCCACTAAATTACATTTAACATTGATTTGGATTGAATCTTTTCTTACCTGCGACTAGGTTGTGTATTTCACAGCCACATTCCCATACCTGGTCTTGGTCGTGCTATTAATAATGGCGCCCTCTTGGATGGAGCTGGAGATGGTATCTCATTCTTATTCAAACCACGCTGGGAGCTCCTCAAGCAGGCATCGGTAAGTCTATGGTGGTGGTCTGGTAAATTACCAATAGGTCTAAACCTACTTGGACTAATGCCCATTTGGTCACATCTCACATTCCACATAGTATAATTCCATTGGTCGCATCTCACATTCACATAGTATAATTCCATTTGGTCACATCTCACATTCCACATAGTATAATCCATTTGGTCACATCTCACATTCCACATAGTATAATTCCATTTGGTCACATCTCAACATTCCACATAGTATAATTCCATTTGGTCGCATCTCACATTCCACATAGTATAATTCCATTTGTCACATCTCACATTCACATAGTATATATTCCATTTGGTCACATCTCACATTCCACATAGTAATATTCCATTTGGTCGCATCTCACATTCCACATAGTATAATTCCATTTGGTGCAATCTCACATTCCACATAGTATAATTCCATTTGGTCCACTCAAATTCAATAGTTATTCATTTGGCCATCTCACATTCCACATAGTATAATTCCATTTGTCACATCTCACATTCCACATAGTATAATTCATTTGGTCATATCTCACATTCCACATAGTATAATTCCATTTGGTCCATCTCACATTCCACATAGTATAATTCCATTTGGTCACATCTCACATTCCACATAGTATAATTCCATTTGTCACATCTCACATTCCACATAGTATAATTCCATTGTCGCATCTCACATTCCATCATAGTAATAATTCCATTTGTCACATCTCACATTCCACATAGTATAATTCCATTTGGTCACATCTCACATTCCACATAGTATAATTCCATTTGGTCACATCTCACATTCCACAATAGTATAATTTCCATTTAAGTCACAATCGTCACATCCACAATAGTATAATTCCATTTGGTCACATCTCACATTCCACATAGTATAATTCCATTTGGTCACATCTCACATTCCACATAATATAATTCCATTTGGTCGCATCTCACATTCCACATAGTATAATTCCATTTGTCTTCAACCAAGCCAAAGATGACAGAGATTTCCCAAGGGTCAAAATGAATCACTTTTTGATTCTCAAATTTGCAAAAATGATATTATTTCACTCCTGCAAAAAATCTAATTTATAGTTAATGACACTCTACTTAATGAAAATTACAAAATACATTAACCCTTTGAACCCGATCAAAAATTATTCAAAAGGGCCACTTTCCATTCCTTTACATTTTCCCTTGAGAATTTTTTGTTATTAGGATTCACGGTCTAAAACTTTTGCGAGTCTTCCACCAAAAGATGGCGCTATTGCAAATCACGTGTAAGAGTACCTTTAGTACGCAGTTTAATAACATATATCTGTTTCAACCTATAGTGAATAAAACTTGTACATTATGAATTTCACAAAATGTGCAAATAATTCAGGGTTCCAAGGGTTAAGTGGTCTATGCTGGAGAGTTTGGTGAAATATATCAGCAATCAAACATTTGACCAATATTTTTTAGTTTGTTTTTTTCTAATAAAGACTTCGCATTGAATTAATTCTAATGTGCATGTGGGAGGGTTAAAGTAATAAAAAATCATTGTGAATAAATAATAATCAATTACATTTATATAGCGCTTTAATACAACAGTTTGAAAGCGCTTTACAAAAGGGTATACTTAAGATAATCATAAGAAAGAACATACATAATATAACAATTACTTTACTAGCGGAAACACAACAAAATAAAGCATAATTATAATTGGTATAAATTGAATTAATTTACCCCAATTTTTTCAAAGAAAATGTATTTAAGAATTTATTTCAGTTAGCAGTTAAATGCCGATAAAAGCAAAACTATTTTTTTTTTTCAATCAAATTCTTTAAAGGTATCTACAACTGAAAGTATACCGAGTGAGTCAAAAAAAACTTTACACCTAGAAAAATGTCAATAAAAAGAAAAGCAATATATAAACCCCAAATTATTTTACATATTCTGAAAGAGTAACTCCTCCCGCATCTTCTGGTACCATTTTTGTGTGGTATTTCTTTACGCTTGGATGAACACGACGCATTGTTTGCGAACATGTCAATTTCGAATTGTGCCAGAATGGGAGTAAAATCAAAACAACAAAAAGCTAGAAAAAAGCAACTTCATCCTGATTAAAATAGCATAACTTTTTAACGAAAATGTCTTCCGCTTAATCTGCTTAAAAACTTGGCAGGGTTGTTGTTACACATATTGACTACATTTTATATGAAAATTAGATTGACTGGTGAAGTAATGCACGAATGAGTACACATTAAAGACTAAATTGCCACTGACAGACCAAAAAAGGCCTCCTAATACTTTCGAAAAGTGATTATTTTGTCTTTGACGTGTGCTCACTCATGCCTGACCCCACAGATCTATCTAATTTTCATACAAAACGTAGATAATATGTGTAACAACAACCCTGCCAAGTTATTAAGCGGAAGACATTTTCGTTAAAAAGTTATGCTATTTTAATCAGGATGAAGTTGCTTTTTTCTAGCTTTTTGTTGTTTTGATTTTACTCCCATTCTGGCACAATTCGAAAATGACATGTTCACAAACAAAGCGTCGTGTTCATCCAAGCGTAAAGACATACCACACAAAAATGGTACCAGAAGATGCGGGAGGAGTTACTCTTTCAGAATATGTAAAATAATTTGGGGTTCAAAAATTCGTTTTCTTTTTATTGACATTTTTCTAGGTGTAAAGTTTTTTTTGACTCACTCGGTATATTGTAAATAATAGGGGGATAAATTGATCGTTAAGAAAGGTATCAATATCTACATAATTTATTTTGTTCTCCTCTCATTGTAGGTGTGGGAAGCTGCAGCTGCACAGAACTTCAACTCAATCGGGATTGCCTTCGGTTCTATGATAGCACTGTCTAGCTACAATGAATTCAAGAACAGATCTATAGTCAGGTAGGTCTATGGTAGCACTGTCTAGCTACAATGAATTCAAGAACAGATCTATAGTCAGGTAGGTCTATGATAGCACTGTCTAGCTACAATGAATTCAAGAACAGGTCTGTGATAGCACTGTCTAGCTACAATGAATTCAAGAACAGATCTATAGTCAGGTAGGTCTGTGATAGCACTGTCTAGCTACAATGAATTCAAGAACAGATTTATAGCCAGGTAGGTCTATGATAGCACTGTCTAGCAACAATGAATTCAAGAACAGATCTATAGTCAGGTAGGTCTATGATAGCACTGTCTAGCTACAATGAATTCAAGAACAGATCTGTAGTCAGGTAGGTCTATGATAGCACTGTCTAGCTACAATGAATTCAAGAACAGATCTATAGTTAGGTAGGTCTATGATAGCACTGTCTAGCTACAATGAATTCAAGAACAGATCTATAGTCAGGTAGGTCTATGATAGCACTGTCTAGCTACAATGAATTCAAGAACAGATCTATAGTCAGGTAGGTCTATGATAGCACTGTCTAACTACAATGAATTCAAGAACAGATCTATAGTCAGCTAGGTCTATGATAGCACTGTCTAGCTACAATGAATTCAAGAACAGATCTGTAGTCAGGTAGGTATATGATAGCACTGTCTAGCTACAATGAATTCAAGAACAGATCTATAGTCAGGTAGGTTTATAATATGATAGCATAACCCAGCTTTATCAAGTTCAAAGGCATGACATTTGGACGCGGAAGATCAAGATCAAATGACATGAATCATTTTCTAAAACCTGATGTCAAATTTTCCTTCAGACTTCAAAGAAAACTCATGTGGCACGCGGTGGTTTGATTGCGCAAAAAGGGTCCCCCCTCTGGTTAAACGGCTAAGAGAAATTGACCCATCTTATATATTTCCCTTGAATGACTGGAGAATAGTCTAATGATAAGGCGATGACCCTGGCCTGAGATTTCAGTCAAGAGAAGATGCATTTTATACCAAATTCAAATTGAATCAAAAAGATGAAATAAAGTATGAGATAAACCAATAAACATCCCGGACCAGTAATATTCCTACATTCAAGATGACTGTATTATACTTCTAAAGGTTATCCATGACTTTTAAACTGTACATGTATATCATTGGTTTAAAATTTAAAAGCAATATTGGGACTGGAATTCATTGGATATTGTGGATGTAATATCAAAATTGCTCGTGCATGTATCTTTTGGTTCAATTAAAACAGGATGAGAAAACAAAGAATGAGTTGTCTTTGAGATTTGATTTTGTAACCATCCTACACGTACCATTGATTATTATTATATAAATAGTGCATGCTCTACCATGCAACATACTAGATTATGTGCACGACAAATACTAAATTATCCCGAGGGCACATTTATTTCACCGAGGCCGTAGGCCGAGTTGAAACAGATGTGCACGAGGGATAATTTAGTATTTGGAGTTCACATAGTTAGTAATGTTGCATTAATAGAGCATGCACTATTTATTATAGTAAATAGACCCCTAGATATTTGACCTTGCCTAATTTTTTGCCAATGTTTGCCAAACTTTTGGTGCTAATTAAGCTATTGTGACGTATATTGTTGCTCCGCGTATCTATTGTTGTGCGCACCATTTTACTGTTATTACGCGCTAGCGCAACAAAGCAATCGATTTCGCCATTCATTTTAACACAGGATAAAACCGTTCAATATAACAAAAAAACCGTTCAATATAACAAAAACCGTTCAATATAACAAAAACCTGAATGACACGTGACATCATTTCAACCAATCACAACTCGTAAAATACTACCACTATTTACTATAAATGTATAATGAATGCACATAATAATGATACCACTGATTATTATAAATGTATAATGAATGCACATAATAATGATACCATTGATTATTATAAATGTATAATGAATGCACATAATAATGATACCATTGATTATTATAAATGTATAATAAATGCACATAATAATGATAAGAAGATCATATTATAAATGTATAATGAATGCACATAATAATGATAAGAAGATCATGTTCTTACAGTCATGAGAGCTTCTTTTCTTTTCTCATTTTTCTTTCAGAGATACTCTAACTATCTGTGGGATCAACTGTTTCACAAGTATCTTCGCTTCATGTGTGATCTTCTCCGCATTGGGCTACATAGCTAAGGTACAGGGTGCGGATATTGAGAGCGTTGTCACACAAGGTGAGTGTGTAGTTTTCTCCTTATTGGGTTACATTATAGCTAAAGTAGAGGGTGTGGATATTGAGAGTGTCGTCACACAAGGTGAGTGTGTAGTCTTCCCTGCATTGGGTTACATAGCTAAGGTAGAGGGTGCGGATATTGAGAGTGTCGTCACACAAGGTGAGTGTGTAGTCTTCCCTGCATTGGGTTACATAGCTAAAGTAGAAGGGGCTGATATCGAGTCAGTGGTCACGCAAGGTGAATATCCAGAATGCAGAATTTAGAATATTATTTTAACCACCCTTTAGGACAACTACCCTAGAGTTATGGGTGTTTGTCTACGGGGTGGTTATCCTAGAGGGTAAATGATTTGGAGGTAGTCCTACATGTAGGAGGTGTTTGTCATACAGGAAAGTTGTATTACAAGTAGGTTATCCTATGTTCAAGTGGCTGTCCAGAGGGTAGGTGTCCTAGAACCTTTTGATATAATTGACCCTCAAATGTTTATTTACTTCACAATCACATCTCATGCAATTTAGAACAAACACTCTCAAATTGATATACATGTGGTCATATTCAGACTAAGTGGGACATTTAGCTGAAATTTTAATGTGGCGCTGTGCCTTTAAAAATGCAAATTAGGATCTGAAATCGACACAAAGGCTTCTTTACAATACAAGCAATTATTTAAGTTCAAACATTATGTGATCCAGTCTTCTTACGCTGAATAATTGAGCACACAGGAATTTGCACGCATGGGACTATGGTGCTTTGAATGCCTCTTATTCTTAATACCAATCACTTTTGTCAGATTTTTTTTGCTTAAAGTAATTTTCATGGACTACTCTAACATGGCATATAAATAAATTTGGATTTAGTTATTTACTTGAAATGTTGAATTTAAGGCACTGGTCGTGTCACTCACATTTTGGATGTCGTGTCACTCACGACACATAAAGGTGGACAATTTTCCACAGAGAGGGAATGATTGATAAACACAATAAATGTCAGAGAGGTACACTATTCATGTACATATACCAGCACTTATGGTACCCTTAGGGATCTACTTAGGCACAAATCCAACCATAACCAATGATGGTCAGAAACCCATGTCTTTTTTCTGTCGTGTCACTCACGCACTGTTTTTATGCCTCCGCCACCGAAGGTGGTGCCGGAGGCATTATGGTTTTCGGTTTGTCAGTCGTCCGTACGTCCGTCCGTACGTCCGTCCCGTTTCGTTCTCGCGATAACTTAAGAAACTGTTTGACGGATCACTTTCAAACTTGGATCATGTATGCATATGGTAGGGACAATGATCTGATTAGACTTTGGGGTCATTAGGTCAAAGGTCAAAGGTCACAGAGCGTCATTGTATGCATGAAAATGGCTCGTTCTCGCCATAACTTAAAAACCGTTTGACGGGTCAACTTCAAACTTGGATAATGTGTGCCTATGGGAGGGCAATGAACTGATTAGATTTTAGGGTCATGAGGTCAAAGGTCAAAGGTCACAGATGTCATTGTATACATGAAAATGGTTCGTTCTCGCAATAACTTAAGAACTGTGTGACGGGTCAACTTCAAACTAGAGTAATGTGTGCATATGGAGGGGCAATGAAACTGATTAGATTTTTGGGGTCAAAGGTCAAAGGTCACAGGTCATTGTGTACGTGAGAAATGGTTCTCGTTCTTGCGATAACTTAAGAACCGTTTGAGGGATCAACTTCAAACTTGGATCATATTTACATATGGGAGGGACAATGAACTTATCAGATTTTGGGGTCATGAGGTCAAAGGTCACAGAGGTATTGTGTACATGAAAATGGCTTGTTCTCGCAATAAACTTAAAAACCGTTTGAGGATCAATTTCAAACTTGGGTCATATGTGCATATGGGACGGACAATAAACTAATTAGAATTTAGAGTCATGAGGTCAAAGTTCAAAGGCCACAGAGGACATTGTGTACGTGAAAATGGCTTGTTCTTGCGATTACTTAAAACAGTTTGATGGATGAACATCAAACTTGGGTCATGTGTGCATATAGGTAGGGACAATGAATTTATTATATTTTGAGGTCATGAAGTCAAAGGTCAAGGGTCACAGACGTCATTGTATACATGAAAATGGCACGTTCTTGCTGTAACTTCTGAAACGCGTTTTATGGATCAACTTCAAACTTGGGTCATGTGGGAGAAAGATGAACTGATTAGATTTTTGAGGTCAGGACATCAAAGGTCACTGGTTATTTATGTAAATGACTCGTTTGTGCAATTTCTGAAGGACCTTTGACAGATCAACTTAAACATGTTTATCCTTTTTATTACATCAGTAGCCATCCTTCCTGAGTTGGAAAATAATTCTGATGATACAACTTTAATAGATTTGGGTCAATATCTCAAAGATGTCATGGTATAAATGGATGTAAAATACTCAACATGCGCATGCCTTTTTTTCCGATGTGGCAATACGGAGGCATGCTTCCGACCGTGCGCGGTCGAAGATTCATCTAGTTTAATCATAATTTCCAGACGAAATTGTAAAATTCAAATCCAACTGGTAATGACACATGGCTACTGCGCCTATCAGCTGAGCAACATAATTGGTGTCGTCATGATGCCAGGTCTTCATAACCTACAAGTGCAAAGATATGCGCCCTTCTATCAGTCCAAATGTCGTGTCACTCACGTTTGAATATGACCATGTGGATGCATGATGAATTGCTGTTTTCTCCTTTTTTGAAAAAAAAAATACAATTCGTCATGGAATACTCCATTTTATATGAATGGACCATGATTCCATTGATTTCATGAGAAGTAATCTCTTTTTGTGTCAATGAGTTTTGCAAGCAAGTACAAAATAACCTTTTTAGCTGCTCGACTACAAATTGGTACCACATTATAGATATTATTGAAAACAAATCTGTGCAAAGGATGTGTTACACAGATGTGTCAGACAGGTACATGTACATGTAGCTTCAGTTTCTTATATTCATTTAAATGGTTATACCATTCTACAATGTACCATAATCATTTTGAAAATTCCATTGATTTATATTTAAAAAAAAAAAAATTTATTGGACTAGAAGACAATTTATTTTTCACCTTTATCCAAACTTCATATTTTTTCTTTTTGTCCTTGTCATTTTATACAGGTCCTGGGCTGGTGTTTGTGGTATACCCAGCTGTGTTTAATACCATGCCTGTACCTCAACTATGGGCGGTACTGTTCTTTCTTATGCTTGTGTGTCTCGGTATTGACAGTCAGGTGAGTTTCTTAGTATACCCAGCTGTGTTTAATACAATGCCCGTACCTCAACTATGGGCGGTACTGTTCATTCTTATGCTTGTGTGTCTCGGTATAGACAGTCGGGCGAGTTTCTTAGTGTACCCTGCTCTGCTCAGGGTAGTCATTACTGTTTTTTTTTTCAAGAAATCTCCTTTAAAAATAGTAGTAGTTTCTTATAAAATCACCTTTACCAGTTTGAACCAAAGCACACAAAGATCATATTAGGCATCTTAGGGATATTTAGCAGCACTTAAAAGGCAATGTTTCATTAATGTCAAGAAATGAGTGTGTATTATCTTTTTCTAGGACAAACAACTCATAATACTTATACTAATACTTAGAAAAGTGCACATTACAAGCCATACAAGCCAAACATCAAATGAGGAGGTTTTTATCGGGGCAAATACTGAAAGGAAATTTCTTTGTTACTGTCTTCAGGAAGCAGAAATCAAAAGATTGATTTTGACAGGATAGATAGAACAGAGGATTGGAAGGATTGGAAGTCAAGGTCAAATCTATAAAGGTCATTACATGAATACCAAAAGAACAAAGAGGATCAGCATAGAAAGTTTGCCTGTGTCATATACAGATAACAGCATTAGAAAAAGTCATGCACATTAATTTAGTTTGCCTGTTTCATATACAGATAACAGCATTAGCAGAAGTCGTGCACATTAATTTACTGTATACTGTGTTTTTTACATGTATGTATTGTTTTATATAGGTTGCTTCAAAAATTTGTGATTAAATTGTTATCAAAGTTGGATTTAAAGCACGATGTATATATTCTTTCTATTGTTTATTGCCATCCAACACGTGGAACTCTCTTTTAATATTCTTTTCTCTCTTATATAGTTTGCCATGGTAGAGGTTGTAGTAGCTACCTTCAATGAAGGATTCCCCAAGCTTCGTCAGTTCTACTTCAATAGGAAAGAGATCTTAGTCCTCTATATCTGCATCATATCATTCCTCCTTGGACTACCTAACATCACCAAAGTAAGTATGATGATGGCGATGATGATGATGATGATGATGATGATGATGATGATGATGATGATGGTGATGAGGATGATGATGATGATGATGATAATGATGGTGATGATAATGATAATGATGGTGATGAGGACGATGATGACGATGGTGATGATAATGATGGTGATGAGGATGATGATGATGATGATAATAGTGATGATGAAGATGATGATGATGATGGTGATGATGATGGTGATGATGATGAGGATGATAATGATGGTGATGAAGATGATGATGATGATGAAGAAGATGATGGTGATGGTGGTGGTGATGATGGGGATGATGATGGTGGCAATGGCGATGGTGGTGATGATGATGATGATAGATATCCCTGTCTTAGTCTTCGAATGTAGTTATCCAATAGAATCTTCCTTTCTGTTTGCAAAAGAATGATATTAAAATGTTTATCAAGTCGACTTGCCAAAATATAAAGTCGCGGACCGCTGTGTGAAAGCTGCATAGTGATGTTTTATACCAGATGTACTAATCCCCTCCTATTAAGTCAATGGAAGAATAATAGAAGATCGAGATATCCGGCATGTAATCCCGCTGTGCGATATTCATGCAGGGAGCTTTGGCTTTATCTTTTGGTAAGTTGCCTAAAGGGATGTTTATTTTTACAATACTAGCCACTTTGCTCTGTAAACAATAATTGTAAAAGTCCTTTTTTTTATTAACGTGTGTGGTAAATATTTTGATTTTTTTTTTGATAAAAAAGAGTAGAAATATATTAAGTTGAATTTTGTTCTTGTTTGTGTTGCAGGGTGGTATGTACTTCTTTCAGATCATGGATTGGTACACTGCTGTTATCTCTCTCTTCTTTGTAGCTATTGGTGAGGCTGTAGCTGTATGCTGGGTCTACCGGTAAAACAAATCTCATTTGCACTGGTTGTGTAGGTTGTACCGTGTGTCTCAAAAAAAAACGTAACACTTTTGAAATGGTTGCCAAATTTAGCATATAAATTTTATGAAAAATGTCGATATGTATGAAAGCTAAAGGACCAATCTTTCATATGATATTGAAAAAATTGAAAAAAAATCATGCTTCGATGAACAGTGTTCACTTAAGTTAGAGTATGAAAATGCGCCTGCGCAGGATTTTTCCTTCCAATTTTGGACAGGTAAATTACTTGTAGCTTACAAAATAAGTTTGATATGAGATATTCATGATCAATGGATTAAGAGTTAAAAGGATGTTTTGAATACCAGTCCTTTCTCTCTGTCATTTATCAATCCCCAAACATCACCCTGCCACACACACACACACCACACACTCACACAGATGAACAAAGCAGTTGTAAATAAGAAAGAAATAAAAAAAACATGAAAATCTTTTTAAAAAGATTTAACTTGTTTTTTGTCATGTCTGCCCTAATGTGTGGTGTGTGGTGTGCGTGCACGTGTGTGTATGTCTGTGCGTGCACGTGTGTGTATGTGTGTGCGCGTATATGTGTTTGTGTGTGTGTGTGTGTGTGTGTGTGTGTACGTGCGTGTGTGTGTGTGGTTTGTGTGCGTGTGATAATTGGTTTGAGCAATTGCTTGATGGAATTAATGTTTCAGTGATTTATCGCTTGATTCAATGATCAAAATGAGTGACTGGTTAATAATTTGACTATTAATGGAAAAAATGATCCACCAAACTTTCGGAAGAAAACTGATAAAAAAGCAAGGAGTAGGTGAGAGGATGGGAAGAAGGTTGTGTGTGTGTGTGTGTGTGTGTGTGTGTGTGTGTGAGTGTGTGCGGCGCGCGGTGTGTGTGTGTGTGTGTGTATGTGGAGGGGAGGACACTGGGTTGCGTAATGTCAATTATGATTTGGAATATTTCAATTAGCCAATTCACATTCTTCCTTAATCCCGTTCACATCTACCAGATCAATGATACAATAAGATGGAGTGGAAGTGTGTGTGTGTGGGGGGGGGGGTGGGGGAGGCGGTGGTGTTTCAAGATTGATGAATAACACAGAAAAAGGAATGGTAGTCAAGGTATTCAAAATATCCTTTTGATCCATCGATCATGAATATCTCATATCGACCTTATTTGTAGCTACAAGTAATTTACCTGTCAAAATTGGAAGAAAAAATCCTGCGCAGGCGCATTTTCATACCTCTAACTTAAGTGAACACTGTTCATCGAATCATGATTTTTTTTCAATTTTCATTCATATCAATGAAAGGTTGGTCCTTTAGCTTTCCATACATATCGACATTTTTTCATAAAATATATATATGCTCAATTTGGCAACCATTTCAAAAGTGTTACGTTTTTTTGAGACACACGCGTATATAGCATCAATAATGCATACATTTGGAGATGTGAAAGTCAAGTGTTGATATTAGACACCTGTTATATCTTTATGGTTCCATTACACAAAGGTTTGCAATCAATTGCAAGATGGCAATCAAAACGATTGTTGCATTCAGGTTACCAATTATTATTATTCTTCCAAATTTGCAAGTGATCACAAACATTTGTGTTAGGGGCCCATATCTTTTGGGTCTCTTATCCACAATCTTTTTAGTACAATTAGATATATACTTCTACATTTACTCACAATAAACAGAATTTAGTTAAGTTGATAAGTCAAACTTCAAACTGATTGTCCTAGCTATTCGAAAAAATACAGTTCTTTCATTTTCCCGTCAAATTATAAAATGAAGGATTTGATTATTGAATATTTTTTATCTTCTCCTCTTCATTGACACAGGTGGAAATCGTCTTGCTAGTAACATCCAGGCCATGACAGGATCGTATCCTAACATCTATTTCAGAGCTTGCTGGCTGGTCATCTCACCTGTACTCATTCTGGTATGTTGATCATGGTTCTCATGGTGGGGATAATGGGGATAATAGTTGTGATCTTAATGATGGTAAAAACGGTTGCGGTTAGAGAAAATGGAATGATGATGATGAGAAAAACACAAAGGTAATAATGACAGTGGGAGTTACAGTGATGCTGATGGTCTTGATGACAATAATTTCATATTTCAAGTTCACAAATTATGCGGTTAGCTTTAAGATTTGCACCTCCTTTATCACAATGCCATATTAGTGAAGTTAAGATTTTTTTAAATTTTAATTTGAAATTACCTTGTTGGATAATGTCATCAGCAGCCTTTGTCACATCACACAAGCCACTCATTCTTGAATGGGCAAAACATTAGGAGGACCATAGACAGTGCTAATATGGTCAAATCTTGATTATCTCTGAGTGTCCGCAATTGATCTGTGAAAGTTCAACATTATTGTGATGGAGATTGAAGTGAAATGTTGTCTTTTCCACTAAATCATTCTGTACCATTAGGAATTTACTTTATAAATACGAAAAACATTTTGATATTTCATCTAAATATTCCTGTAGAAACAACAGGATAATTCTAGAGAAATAATATAATGCAACAGCACCATTCTCTATATCTTTCATATTCCTCTAATCAGGCCATTCTTATATTCACCATCGTTGACTATGAGCCAGTGACATACGGTGACTACATCTACCCTGCATGGTGCCAAGGCCTAGGCTGGTGTGTAGCACTCCTATCTATCTTGTGTATGCCTGTTGGTGCTATTCATACACTCATTACTTCAGAGGGATCTATCAAGGAGGTAAGCACATATGGGACTAAGGAAAGTTTACTTGAGACTTTCATGTTTAGTGTGTTCAGCTCTAGCCTATATGAGACTAATGATGGTATCTTACCTGCAATGAGAAGACTTTGGCTCGAAGGTGGTTTCAAAACCGTGGACTGAAACCATGGATTATGTACATTTTGTGTAATAATTACGCATAATTTGGCGCGTACTGTGAGCAAGGTCCAATATGAATACGTGATTTTGTCACAGAGTGCTAAATTTACGCTTGTCGCTATGGTTAAGTCTGCTGTTTATTTAAATTAGCTTAAATAAAAATTGATCCAGTCTATACCTATCATGGTTTTTGCGATGTACCTTAATCAAAATACATGTACACACATATATATATATATATCCATTTTAATAATGAGGCTTAATTGACATTCTGATAACAAGTTTGTATCCTTCTCATTTTTTAACAGCGTTTCTTGAACAGTCTCAAGTCAGACTTTGACGATGAAACTCACATTAAGGAATGTGAAGGAGACCACTATGACTTTGAGATGACCTCCAAACCACCTTCCTATGACATGGTTGTTGGTAATGTTGCATAGTCATGTGATCTACTCTCACCCAATCAGATGCCATGATATCATGTCATGTGATTGATTTTATCCAATCAGGTATCAAGATACCATGTGATGTGATTACTTTCAGCAAATCAGGTATCAATTGTATCAATTGTTTTATACCGATATATGGAAGCATTTGTATATACATGTACATGTGTCTTGTTTTGTTGATTGTAATAATAGGATGTGAGTACTGATTGTAAGATGTTTATTTAGAATGATGAGTGTAAATAAACTTCATCCCTCCCTGATAATGTGATGATGTACCTAAACCCAAATATTATCAAAATTATAGGGAAAAACTGTAATTATGACTTGACCTTTGACCTTGTAATTCATTTTAGTAGTGAGATGACAAATCATGATTGATAACTGATTATTGGGGAATAACCCATGAATGTGCAATGTACATGTATGTAGCAGTAATAAGGTCATTCAAAATGCTGGTAATGATAATAAAGAACGTTTCTTCTGTAGCGCATATCATAAACAAAGAAAGTCAATATCATGATCCATTTTCTCTAAAAACTTCATGCGGTACTTTGCTGAACTGATAAAATCATTACACAAAAAAAAAACAGTGTTGAATATTGTTAATTGATAAACCCTTTTGTATTATCTATAGAATTATGAGATTATTCTAATTGTAGCACTTAATGATTGAAAGCAGATTCAGCACTCACTGAAAAAGAATAATTATATGTATGCAAGAAGACATTTATTATTTAAATTTTCATTTTTCATCAAAGACTACATTTTTGTAAGTCTGTTGTACATATTTAAATGTAGATTATCTTTTTTGGTATGATCAAAATTTATACACTAAATCCTTATTTATTCTCAGGGTATACGAGTGGCCATCTGGTGAATGTATATTGGACTTATGTTAGCAAAGGAAGAGGGTTAATAACATTCCCCTTCCCATTTGTCATTAAGCTTTCCCCCAAATTAATGAACCTGTTGTTTCCTTCATAAATAAATTAAACTAATCTTTGAAATATCTCCTTTTGTTTTGTATAAGAACTTTGTAATTTTGTTACATTTAGTACTGGAAGATGCATTGTTTTTTAGCATTACAATTATTATCAGAGTAAAAAGAAATTCCAGTGACTATGCATGTAAGAGTTCATATATTTTTATGCAAGTCAATATAAAGGCCATTGTATATATGGTATATAGTTTTGATAAACATTATATACATGTATGTAGTGACTTTATGTAATGTAGATATATTATGATTTAATTGTATTGCCTTTCTTCTTGAAGGTTGAAAATGATTCCTCTTATTCATGTGTTAATAATGACAGATGAAGTTATTGTCAGAGATCATGAACAGAAAAAAACAAAAACTTACATTCAAACTTTATATATGATTAGATGGTGCATGCAATTCTTCAGGGATGCCACTTTTCAGACTAAAGTAGGAATTCCTATTTTTCAACTCACTTTTGGCCATAGGAATCACCTTTTTTGTGTACAAAAGTTCTCTTTCTAAATGACTTTCATACCTTTTTATCACTGCTCAGTGGCATCCCTGACTTGTTGGGTTGAAATATTAAGTGCTAATAATAGATCATATAATTAAGTAAAATATAGTGTTATTTATGAGAAAATTATGCTTGATGACAATATTATTCTATATACTAATGTCATCTTCATGGCAATTGTTGGTTTATTACTTTATTGAACATTAACGATAAGGAAAAGAGATAACAAAATGTTTTAAAAAGACTAAAATTGAAATCCCAGGATGTGATCAGATTAATGACATAGCTTGGGAAATTAAAGTTATTCATTTTAAGAATCTGAAATCTCCCCTTGAACCCTGTTAAAGACACTTTGTATACATGTACATGTAGATAATTTGTATTTTCTATCTGACCTGGTACGTCCAATAGGAATTTAACGAGCTAGTTTATTCTGATTTGAAAGAGTGGAGTGAGTTGATTGACAGACATGTAGTAATCTTTGTTTGTAGCATACTTCTTTTTATTTTATAATGCATCACTGGTCATAGACCTTAGTCATGACTGGTTTAACACTGGTTGTCAGAAAGCATGTACAGTTTATAATATGGTTGATATTTTGTAGATTGACTACAGTCCGACCTCGTTTATCCGACATTTTGGTGTCTGGCACCCATCTGTAAGCTATAAGAAATATTGCAAGATGTTAAAGTAATGTGGTCAGACACACTCTATATCAAAATCAATGGAGTCTTTATAGGGGGGATGAGTGTAAAAGATCAATAATATCTTTCTTAATGTATAGAGCTAAGATAAAAACAAGAAAATTGAGGATTTTGTAGAAAAAAGAAGTAATCTAGAAATAGGATAATTGCAAATCAATGGAGGAGTCTTATAATTAATGAGGTCAGATTGTAGTCTTTTGTTTATTAGTCTTTCATGTGTAGATTGTTTAATGTTAAGATGAAATTATGCATTCGTAATCAGTAAGAAAGTAGACTGTCGATGAATATTGGAATGCAATAGATCGTTGTGTATATATTAGGTGTTGATAATGGAATTGTAGCATGATTATGAAGGATGAAATCCTTTCTTATTAACAGGGTATCAGATAAAGCCTGCCTCATACTGCAATTTGCTGTGATGCGATTTTTTGAACAAATGGCAGATTTAATTATTTGTGACATTTGAAACATGCAAAATTATCTTATGAGAGGTAAAAATTGTGAAGGAACAATGTAATCAAAATTTTGTTCCGATGTGAGCCTTTAATAAGGAATAAAGGTCAAATTACCTTAAAATCACAAGATCACTGTGACGTCGCAGCGATATGGAAACAATTTGATTTTATACAGTGATGGGGATTCGCAATCGCCATGAATTACAATTTTAGTATTCATAGGAATACCCAGAACTTTGGACAGTACGAATTTCCTTGCTTGAATGTTTATGTCAAATAATATAACAGTTTTCCTCCAAAATTGCATCGCAGTAAATCGCACCATGTGAGGCGGGCATAAGGCATGTAATTGGACTATGAGTTGGAAGGGTTATCGCACCATGTGAGGCGGGCATAAGGCATGTAATTGGACTATGAGTTGGAAGGGTTTTTAATAAACCTGTATCAGGCAAACAGAGCAATAAATGAAAGCTCATATTTCAATTCTACCTCAGTTAAAATCATCAATGAAACATAATTCCTAATCAAGACAAGATCATTGGGAATCAATGAAGTCTTTTTTCAGTTCCTATGCATTCTTAGTATGGTAGGTATCATGTGAAGTTACTCTATGCATAGACATAGATGATACTTTACTGGGTTTAATTCATCAAACTAGCAAATTCATTCAATTAACATCACTTAGAGACTGTAATAACTTGTTCTTTTTGCTGCCAAATACTTTTCTGTTGACTTACAATCGCTTGAAACTAAGATTCAATTGCAGATCGAATCACCTTGCTTAAACTGCATTTTTATAATAGCCACTGTTTGATTGTGAAATTTTACTTTCAAGCTTGTGCTATTTTTATGAATTTAGCCCATTTGTTAGCACTGTTCTTTCTTAAATTATCTCACGTGTATGGCTTTTTGTACTTTAATCATAGTGTTTGATATCCTAGGGCCTATCCATAGTCTAATCATGACATAAATTGCCATTTTGATAAAACTCTAACAGTAAATGATGTATGCTCAGTGAAATTAGAATGGATCTCTGTCACTCGCCCAATATAAACAATTAAAACATGCACAATTGGTAATTCTAATGTATGGGTAATATTTTACAATGAACAGGGAAAAAAAACACTATTTTAACACCAATAGGCCTACCCTTGAAATTTATGACAAGATTTTGTTAGAACATTTGCGTCTATGTGCCCATATGTTCAGTAAAGCAAGATATCCATACCAAGGAAACTGGCTTGGTCCAACATATCTCATTATAGTGGGAGGGAACTGCATTTTGCTCCAACTGTCCAAAAACATATATTAAGGACAATTTTTATTAATACACATGTATTTATATATATACAGTAAATGCTTATTTAGCTGAAAACTGCATGTATATGTTTTGCTATGTTAATATAGAAATGGTACTTTTATGGTATAGCAGAGGAACTAATCTAAATATCCCTATCTGCATTGGTAAATGAGTAGTTTGAAAGGAAGTCCATGCAATATACCAGTTTAATAACATATTCAAATTTTATGCATACTCTTTCCTGGCGACATAGTAACAAGGTATTCAAACAACCTGTAATAAAAGAATGTACTATACATTGAATTCAGTTTGCATACATTAGTTTTTGCTATGTCAGGCAAGCCTCTGAAAAGCTTTCAGGTTGTCAAAAACAACCTTTGTTTAAAAAGTATGCATAAAATTTGAAGATGTTAGTAAAATGGTGTTTTGTTGCCCTCCATATGAAATATCTATCCATCCCCCTTTGATTTTGGATATGGACAGCTACTGTGTTAGCTTGGCTTCATAATCATTCCTTATCGGAGATAACATACAAGGTTCCACTAATAGCACGTTGATGGGGGTAGGAGTCTAATTAGTCTACCAATTAGTAACGTTTCTACATCTTTTCAATTAAAATTAATGTGGCAAATATGTGTTTCAGTTGTCTTTCATTATGTTCTTATGAGTAGAATGAGATAATGGAACCTTTCCTTAAGCTGTTTTAGAGTAATGATTCTTCGTGAATGAATACATTTTAAATCAGCTTCACGTGTCGAGTATGAATGTGATGGTGGTGGTGGTGATGATGATGATGATGATGATGATGATGATGATTATAGTGATGTTGATGATAATGATGATGATTATGGTGATTATGATGGTGATGATGATTATAATGGTGATGATGATGATGGGGGAATTGATGGACAGAGAGGAAGTGAGAGAAGAAAGAAAAAATAAAACAAGATTGAAGAAGTATACAGAGAAAGGGGATGATTATACGACATTCATTCCGGCAACGTAGCCCCTTGGTCTTTATTTCTACAAAGATGACTTGGTGAATTTCAGGGTTAAGGTTACTCTAGTCAATACTTGTTCATATGTTTTCTCTTGAAATAGGAAAGACATTACATGCTATAAAATGCGTCTCTAAACACAGTTTGGGAAACCTTATTTGTTTGTGAATAGAGATCAATAAATGGGCCGCTGTAGGTAAACCATATCGAATACGAATATTGATCGAATTATTCAACCAATGTAACTTATTATACGAGATGCTTCGCACCTTGTATGTTGTAGGCCTAATGCATTAGGATGCGTGGCTTCCAAATTGTACTTTTTACACTTAGTGAAAAATTTAAAAGTAGGCCTAATGTTTCCCCTTTTTAAGTTTTATAAAACGAGAAATTGTGATTTATGAAAGTATTATACAACAAATAGGAATTGTGTCTAACACTCTTTTTGATATAACTATGAATACTTTGAGATATGAATTATCTGGTACTGTTGTCCAAAATTTTGCGAGTACCTAAGTTTGCTTTGTTTGTCGATATTCATTTTTGGTTTAACCGAATTTGTTTTCAATGTCATCATTGACGATGAAAATTCTTATGTAGGTAACATTTAATACGATTGTTTCAAAGCATGCATTTGTTTATTAATAGGCCTACATTTCCATTTTTGTCTCGATTTTTAAAACTTTGTTTAGAAATCCCTTAAGTTATGGAGGATTTAATATATTAGATAAGAGGTTGTATCAACGGAAGAAGTGGAAATAATTAACTACATTTAGACCAGGCTGTAGTTGAGCTAGGGGTCACAAAATGACGGAGAAATTTTTACTGTGGTCCATCTAGACCACCTTTTTGTTTGCTTTGTTTTGTTTTGTTTTGTTTTGTTTTGTTTTGTTTTGGGTTTTTTTTACGCTGATTCCAAAGATATGAGGTAAAAAAACTGTATCCGTGCAGGAAACACAGGAGGGCCAATTTTGGCCCAAACAAACAACCACAAAAAATTAATCGATCATGAAAATTTAGAAAGAAAAAAGGGGGGAAAAAAAGAAGAAACAAAAAAGAAATAAAGATAATACAAACTTGAAAAAGTTTTAATATGAACCAATACAACGAAAAATTAATTTAGACCAGGAAAAACCAAATAAGACTGAAGACCATTTTGGCGCCCCTTAACTTTAAAATTAATTCGGCGCCCTTAAGTTTTGAATAATATTTCTAAACCCTGTACTCTGTGTTATAGTAAATATCGAAAAGAAAAAAATATATAGCAAAAAAAACTATTGAATAAGTCGTTGTTTAATGGTGGCAGTGGAAGGAATTCTAATGATCAATTTCTCTCTTTTTTTTTTCTTTTTTTTTTTATTTAAATGTAATAGGCCTACATTACACAAAAAGAGGAAGAAATTATATTGATATTTCATTTTTTTTAAAGTAAATGAGTAAATGAATAAACATAATACAAACTTGGAATAGTTTTTCTACAGACCAATACAAATAAGAAGTAATCTAGCACAGAAAATAGCACCTAAAACAGACAGAAGAACTGTCGAACTTTTCCCCGCCCATGGGATAGATCGATACCCGGTCCAAGACAACAGGAACTCAGATCGATATAAACATTCAGTCGTCTGCTAGCCATGGGAGACGTGCATTGTTGGTTTCCATAGCAACAACAAACTTTCTTTGTTTGATTCAGAGTAAAGAATGAAGCTAGAAGATGGGGAATCAACAAAACACTGAAAATTTAATTCGTTAGCAACGAGATGATTGTGTAAATGAGATATGCCAACGGACCTATTTGTTCGAACTTAATGAAAACTCTTTTTGAAATATTTTAACCCATATATGCCATAGGTTTTTGTTTTGTTTGCCTAGATTCCCCCTTTTTGTGTTTTAATGAGTCCCATGCACCTTAATTTCCACAAATTAAATTATCACTTCTCATTTAAACATTACTTCATTATCAAATCGCAATCCTCGGCACAACTGATTTCACTTTCAAATCACTTTCAAATCACTTTCAAATCATTATCAAATGTATCACCACAAACATTATCGTCATTATCACCAAATATAATCATCGTTATTAACATCATCATCATCATCATCATCATCATCATCAATCATCGAATCATCTTTTTAACGAGCCTTTACTCATCAGATTGAAGAAATAACATCTACTCTCACAATATAACACTCACTCTAAAATAACATTTATATCCTCCCACCAATCATCACAAATACCTGTATCTAAAATTTCCATTATAAAGTAAAACTTAAAGAGACACAAGACAATCAAGATGTAATTTTCAAGGAAACAAAGTGGCCACTTTATTTACTAAGCATACATTTCATGCATAAATAAATATTGCGACATGGTAATATCAAAATAGATTAGGGTGCGCACCACAAATTTCATTTACAAAATATAAACACATTTGAGGTATTCATTGACGTATCAAGAAGAAGTACATTAGGAATACACGTAGCGCTACGAAAAGAAAGAAAATATAATAATTGTAATGTATCACAAGTCAAGGTGGTCGGATGACTAAAATGCTACAATTTATTGGCGAAGTAGCGACATGTATAAATCATTTCATTCTTAGACACCATATAAGCATCTTGATTGATATCATTTAGGAAGTCTCGATTATAGGTTGACAACCTAAACAAAATTTAGAGAACCAGGTTATCATCAGAATATCACTCGAGAAAACGAGTATTCTATTAAAATGTGAAAGATGTTACAACACAAAATGGCGCGCCGAATAAATCGAAACAAGGAGTGATATTCTGATCAAATAAGGTCCTCATAAATATTCAATATATTGCTTCCAAAGATCATATATCAAATTATACAATTAAGATTTACATGTATAGCGATGTTTCTTTCAAACATATATTAAAATTGTTCAATAACTGTATTTTTTAATTTCCAAAAAAAAAAAAATGGTTCAAAAGTTGGAAAATAGTTGATACTATATAAGTCCACAAATTATTTCTTTTAACCAAATGTAAATGTTTATAAAGATAAATTGATGATTATTGTGGTATTTACAATAAATCTATAGGCCTAAGTCCGGTTTTTAAAATGTTGTAAAATATTCTCAATTATGCAAATCTTTATTTGGCGGGCAATAGAATCACCACCAAAGTAGAATGTTCATAATTATTTTCCAGCTGCGTTATAATGGTAACGTCCAGCGTTCAATGTTTAATACCTGCAGTTCATCAGGTTTAATCCTATTGCTTTTAGAGTTTTTGTTTAGTAATTTATTATTTGATTATATCCTAGATGATTGTGGCAATTAATGGTTGAAGAACAAACTAACAATGACGGTAAGGAGCATGACTAGAAGACTTGTCTTGATAGCAGCAGCTCCACAAGTGACTGACACACAGACATAGTTATCACTGGTGATGCAGGGCGGGTCCAGTAGGCGGAGGTGGATGGCTCTACGCTGGCGCAAGCGTAGTCGAAGTCGTCGCAGGTGACGTCATCAAGAGTGAGGGTGACGGCGAGATCGGAGAAGGAGGTGGTTGATCCGGCGTTAACATCGGTGGTTCTCTCAGCTGAGGATAGAGTGATGGACTCGCTAGCGACTTCAGAACCACTGGTCTATCATCGGACAAGTAGAACTTAACCAGCCAGTTGTTGCTGCCGACCACGTTGTCACCACCGGATGGGTTAGAGATGGTGATGTCGAAATCGACAGCCTGACCTCCTCCGATGCCAATGATGCTGTCATCGGGGTTGGTGATCGTCAAAGCACTGACGGCGACATCAGCAACGGCTATTAGGAAGATAAAGAAAGAAATAGATGATTAGTCATATCGTTATAAAATCATTAAGTTTAACATAATATTCATCTCAACGTGGTAAACTGCTCGGTTTACAATGGTTTAGAGGCGTTTCTTATTTGAAAGAGTGTAAGAAGAATGACTAAAGACTTTCCGTTTTATTTCAGAATTTTAAGACCTTTAAACTTGTTGTACTAAATCTTTTAAAAGGGAAATGGTACAAACTATATTGATATGTACCTTTGCATACATAGCTGATGCACATGGAGCTGTTGGATGTATCGACACCAGACCAGGTCACACCGGTATAGGGCATGAGAGAGACACACACATACTGATAGACATCTCCATCACCACACTCGATCTCAGTCAGATTAACGGCTACTTCCAGGTTGTTCCACGTCACGGAGTCGTCGTCGGTAAGGGAGGTAAGCTGCTGAGCTGATGACAGATCGACTGTTGTGACGGTGTCCATGTCAAGGGTTGAGCCATCCTCAGAGAGAGTCAAGACAGGCATGAAACGGTTAGAAGCATCAGATGCCTCGATGATAGAAGCAGCTCCACTGGTTGGTGTGAACGTTAGGTCGAAGGTCACATCAAATACCACTCCGTCATAGATCTCAGAAGGACTGTCGATGCTGAAGTCATCGACATCGACGAACTGTGCGTACGATACAGCGATGAGGGCCGCGAGAATGAGAACACGTGCGAAGGCCATTGCGTTATAGAGTTGATAATCTGTGTGAACATGAAGAAAGATGAAATTAAATGTTGATACAGGTTTGACATGGATATGATATCAGAAATGAAAAAAGATAACGGCATAAATTATTTCAATAGTTGAAGAATGTATACTTTAAACTTACGTATTCCCAGATTTGAAAATGTGATTAGAAATAAGTTCGGAAAGAAAAGTTTCCTCGCAAAAAAAATAAAATGATGTCGTCAAGTCAACACCCAAACAGCGTGTGAGGAGGGGATCGGTACCACAATGTCCATGGCGGTCAAATATATCGATCACCCCTCCGTACCCTATTGATATGGTAGTCATGGTGACGATACAACCACGTTGCCCCCATGCACCCATCTTACGAACATTGTCCGAAAGACAAAACTTTTAGAACTGAACCAAAAAACATATCGAAAAATCTTAAAATGATTCGAATAAATTATAATTTGATGTCTGCTATTATTATTCATTAATATCTAGCTAAGATGTGAATACACTGAAAATACAATTTGAGAAGTGTACGATGAAGACTGTATTCAACTCCTTTCTAGACTATAGTAATACTCATGAACTGCTCACAAGGAAATTAAATCACAATCATCTTAATTATAATCTAATAATCTTAAGAAACGGATAAAACTTATAAGAAAACTAACAATCAAAAAATGACACATGTCAATATTTGAAGGGGGAAAAAAAATCACATATGGCCCTACCAAAGATAACAATTTTAAAAAAAAGGTGAATGAAAATTACTTTTAAGGCTTACCTTAATAAAATCTAGAAACAGCTACAATATCCTTAATAAGGATGGCACGGAAGTCTTCTTCAGTAAAAATCCAGATTTCAAAATAATAAAAGTGTTTCCTCCAAGGATTTGATAATATCCAGAGATGATGCTTGAGCTGTGATAGCTTCTTGATGACTGATACCACTCGATCAATCCAGAATGCTTTTATGCATCAAACTTGTGTACCCCTCGTTACTACAAAACGGTACCCAGTTGCTACTCTTAGACAATGGAAGGGGGGCATTTCTGCCCCTCTGATTGGTCCAAAGGGGGGATCGATACCCAGGATGGCGACCAAGAAAGTTTTGCAGGGGTAAAGATGTTATCTTCCTGCCATGGAAGTATAGGATCGATACAAATATTGATGGAATGCACCGAGCGACCGGTTCTTGAAGAAAGGGATGTGACGTGAAGAATAAATGATATTTGGAACGGGTGGTCATAACAATAAGGAACCAATTCATACCATTACATTTCACTGTTCTATCGAATATTCATCATTATCAAGATAGAAATAGGGTTTTGATATCAATAATAACGACTAGGACAATGGGCAATTGTCATGAGAGCCGTTTAATACGAAAATTTAGAAGTTCATCCTAACATTTTCATAAGATGATATTGTGATAACTTGCTGATGGTATAAGATTGTAATTGTTTATTATATTATTTGCAACCGGTATATTGAATTGAATTTAAGGATAAGTGTGAAAGGGGAATCTTAGTGAGAGAAATTACTGATTCAAGCATAAATATATTTAGACAACAATATCTCCCATGATCTCATACATCTGGACAACCCAAAAATACCATTATATCGTTTTTTACAAACCACATTATTCTGGACCCTTTGTTAAGTCCGATAGTGTGATTAATATTTTTGTTCTCTCTCAAACCCAGTATTTCTTATGTGGTCTGCATGTGGCCTGTAACGACCGGTAATGTCGCACGACTCATAATGTCACAATCTGGTCACAAAAAGCATTATTAACGTCTGGGACCATCAGATCTGGGAACCATCATATGACTAATTTCATCATCTGAAAGTCGTGACTGGGATTCGACCCTCGCTCCGATCTACATCAGCTGCAGAGTGTTCTCATGAAACTGACATTCGAACATGGTCATATAGTTATGAGATTGTTTTCCGTCGCGGAGACGTCTTGGAGAAGTCTCCGCGAAGTGAAATACCACCTTTTGGATGTAAGGTGCCTGAGATATCACCTTACAGTGGTACGTTACTTGAGGAGTGGTCTTCGAGACCTCCGCCACGGGTCAGTCACATCGGTCTTGGTGACGTATCCGCGACTAGAATTTCCTCATAGATAGACGTCGTGGAGATTTAGGAGACGTCTCCGAGACGTAGCTGATACGGAATCGTAAACTAGTCTCGAACCCGTCTCAAAACCATCTCATGACAAGTGAGATACCATTATAGAGTTTGCAACCTTGAATAGTTAGCAACCATAAGCGTCATTTTTTTTTTTTGTTACTTGTATTCATCGGTATTGTGCATGCTATGGAGAACATCGAAATCAGGGGCCGCGGAGCCGGGGGGGGGGGGGCTTCAGTTCCCCACCACTTTTTTTCAGCAAACGTGTACAAAAATGAAAAAATGACCATACATTTACCGGTCATACATTTGTGATTTTTTGCCCACGAGGCTGTCAGTAAGTGGAGACAGGAGCTTCCTCGTGAGCTGAGACCAAAGGCAACAACTGGTCAAAGCACGGATCGTTCCTGACGTGGTTAGATATCCTACCATTACAAACAACAAGAAGGTTCAAAGTTTAAATGGTGTCAAGGTTCTGATAAGGTTGGTACTTGGAATCATTCTCTTTTCTTTTGACCTTGTAAAATCAATCATATTTATAAGTCTCGGTGGTTTGCGTCTTACGAAGCTACGTTCCCCCCTTTTTTTTTATATATTTAGTTTTTGCTTTCTCAAAAATAACTTTGCTTTTTTGCTTGTATAAAATCTGAGTGTATCATTGAAACTCTAAATATCGAATTTTGATAAAATAATGTACTTCTGAGAATTTCAAGGAAAGAGAAATAGCCATACACCACTCTACGAACTTAGTATACTTTTGATCTCTAAATTGTTTGGCAATGATCATGATGATTGGGGTAGGTTTCTAAAAAGTGGGTTACCAATCATTGTCTAAAGCACCATCTCCCCCAAGTCTATAATGCCATTAAATTCATCTTGCACTTTTATTTCTTTGCAGATTATTTATACTGTGGATGGTGCTAGAATCGCAGAAGCTCTGGAGGTTGCTAGAAATCAAATCGTTCAAATTATTGACAAAGTCATCTTCCCACTCCCAATCGGCAACATGATCCAAACCCTGGTCGATGTCGAATCTTTCTCAATGATCGTTGATCTCCTTAGACAAGCTGACCTCTCCGACCTGCTTTCGTGTAAGCATTATATTTTCATATATTCAGTGGCAGATCCAGGCGGGGGCACAGGGGACGTGCCCCCCCCTATAATTTGTTTTAAAAAAGTCCGTCCAACTAACGAAGGTTTGAAAGAACACTTATTGTAAATTTGGATCATTGATCACCTTTAAAAAAAATAATAATCCGATTTGTTAATCGCCGAAAGTAAGACATACATGGTATTCCCCATTTGCTCGAGTTTGTGCAAAAGACCAACTAAGTTCTCTCATTTGTTACAGAAACTGACCCCATCACTGTTCTTGTACCAACCAACGAGGCTTTCCAAGCTCTTGCTCCTCCTCTCATCAAAGATCTCATGACAAACCAGACTAAACTACGAAACCTACTCAAATATCACGTCATCTCTGACGTCAAATACTCCGCATCCCTGTCATCAGGACAGCGTATCACCACAGCCTTGCAATGAAACAAGATATCGGTCAACATTGAAAATGGTGAGTCTACGGGCGCGGACCCAGGGGGCCGTCGCCCCCCCCCCCCTGTCACCAAATTGGATCCGCCACTGGACCAAAAGAAAGAGCTAATTTTAAACAAAAGGTTCTTGATCAAAATAATTTCGTATGAAAAAAATGTCAACAAATTGATGAAATTGATGAAAGATGAAAATACTGCGATAAAATTTTTACATCGCAAAAGGATCAGTTTTGTAAGTTCAGTATCACTCTGCTTGTTAATATTTTATACCCTAAATTTTAATGTTTTGTAGGCTACAGCTCGATGAGTATAATTTTAGGCGGAAATTGCGATCTTATCAACTATTATTTGCAAATTAAATAATTTTTATTAAAATGCAATCGCTTAATTTCACCATATAGATCAATTAATATGTTCGCAAAACATTGCTCCCAATTTTTTTTTTTTTTTTTTTTTTTTTTTTTTTTTTGCTCAATTCTTTAAAAAGTTACAACATTTTGATTCGTATGGCAAAAAAAAATTAATGTCTAGCTTAGTGTAATTCTATTTTTTTTTCAAAAGGTTCCATTTTAGAACCATTTTATGCCAACATTTTTGGCCTCTATGAGTTCCAATACAAAATTAAAATCATTCAAATCAAGAAAATTTTCAATATGAAACTTATCAGTCATGTCAGTGGCGTAGACAGGTCCTCGAAAGTCGGGGGGGGGGGATGATTCGTGGTCCAGAGACTCATCTTGCCAATAATAAAATATGTTCAAATTACCGTATCGGGTAACTAAATATCAAAAACCCATAACCATGTTTAGACACACAAGTTAATGTAAGTGAGAGGTATTTTTTGTGTCTGATTGCGCCAAATTTCATCAGCAAATATACAATCCCAGGCGAGCGCGAAGCACGAGCCGAAAATTGAAAAAAAAAACGAGAGGTGTCTTTTTGTATCTATCACACAAAGATGAGGCCAAAAAAAGCCGTTTATTTGGGGGGGTGGTTGGGCCGAATTTCAGTGAGAGGTATTTTTGTGTCTATTGCGCCAAATTTCATCAGCAAATATACAATCCGGGCGAGCGCGAAGCAAAAAAAAAAAAAAACGAGAGGTGTTTTTTTGTATCTATATACACTCAAAAAAGGGGGAAGAAAGGCTGATTTTGGGGGTTGCGCCGAATTTCTTCAGCAAATATACAATTCCAAGCGAGCGCAAAACTTTTAGATTAACAAGAGGTGTTTATTTTTTTGTATCAATACACAATCACAAAGAAGGGGCAAA
Source organism: Paracentrotus lividus (assembly GCA_940671915.1). NCBI lineage: Eukaryota > Metazoa > Echinodermata > Echinoidea > Camarodonta > Echinidae > Paracentrotus > Paracentrotus lividus. Next base: position 44,493,947 of record CALNVZ010003434.1, on the reverse strand, counting down.
AAGGGGTAGATTTTGGGGATTGCGCCGAAATTGCGCAGAAATATACAAGGCGAGCGCGAAGCGCATGGAAAATTTCAATGTTAAATGAACCAAAATCTTGCAGAATTGATTACCAAAAAAAAAAAAAAAAAAATAAAATAAAATAATCAGAAATGCCGTACCAGAAGGGTTTATGTGCCAACTTGTTTTCTCCTCTAAGCCTATAAGGCCTATTTAATACTAAGCGAGCGCGAAGCGCAAGCTAAAAAAAAAAGCAATTTACGGGCCTAAGTCTAATATCGTCTCCACAAAACTAGAAGTCCATGCGAGCAGATAATTTTGAGGCTAAATGAACAGAATATTGCAATATAAGAATCATATGTAAATATTCAATTATTAACGAAGGTAAAAACAAACATGTGGGAACCGAAGGGGAGGGGAGGGTTCGTCGGCTTGGAGCCAGAAGGGCGCTATTGCAGATCAAGGATGTTCCGTTTGGAGCCAGAAGGGCGCTATTACCATTGATTTGTACAGTAATAGCGCCCTTATGGCTCTCAACGGAACATCTGTACGATGCAATAACGCCCTTATGGCTCCCAACAGACGGTTTATTCTGCAAAATATACCGAGAGCTGCATACACCTCTAGCAGATAAATAAAGGTAATTTTAGACCATTATGTTAAAGATTTGTCCACTCTGCAAGTAATATTGTATTAAAAATACAATTATAAATATAAATAAAAGTAAAGTAAACAAGCAGCGTAAATAAACTAATAGAAATAGAGCGCTAGGAAGATAAACAAAATAATTTCCCTGGAAATAATAAAATAAGTATAGGCCTAAATATAAATAAAAATATAAAACAAATAATTAATCTGGATTTAATAATAACAATAATGCTAATAATAATAATAATAATAATAATAATAATAATAATAATAATAATAATAATAGTAATAATAAGAATAATAATATAAATAATAATAATAATAAAAATTAATAATTAATAATATGCGAGCGCAAAGCGCGAACGAAAATTTTTAGACCTCCATGAAAGAAAAAGAGTGTGGAAAGCCTATTTCAGCTTTAAAATATATATATATATATATATCGCCTGTGAAAAGTGGGGGGATGATTGTAGACGCCATCCCCCCCCCCCCCCCCCCCCCCCCCCCCCCATTTGAGTTGGGGGATGCATCCCCCCATTCCCCCCGCTGTCTACACCCCTAAATCTAATCACTACTGTAAGAATGGTCACTTTTGGAAGGAAATTCAAATTTATTAGTACTGAGATAATGGTCTCTTTCTCATGAATAATCATTTTAAAGTTAAACATTAGTCAATCAATCTGAGCAAAATTACTACGTTTTTATCATGGACGTATTACTTTTAGAGTAATACATCCATGATTTTACAGAGGCCTGAGAAGAAAAAAATTGATAAATCTGCAGGAGCATTATGTATACCATTTAATAATATGTGATTTACATTTTACTATGTACTTTATGAAACTTTATCTCTTTATCTTATTCTTTTACAGGGAGGATGATCCTGAACCGAGAAAGAAACAACCCGACAGCAAGTGTTGATTAGAGCAGATATCCCGACAACTAATGGAGTCATCCATGTAATCGATCAAGTCCTCCTACCATTTTAAAGACATTTCCTTCCCGTCTATAGTGACTTTCAACAAAGTCACTAGAATAATTCAATTTACAAGATCAATGAAAGTATTTTGATTAAAAACTTATATTGACATAGTTTTTTGATGGAATCCACTAATTAAAATCTTGCTCCAACTGAAACTTTGCGTCAATATTTTGATAAAGCATAATAGCCGAGAAATTCGGATTAAATGTCGGAAAATTACCAATCAGGAATAAAAAGTTTAGTTCGCTTACACTTTCCAGTAGATCATATTTGTCATTCTTCTATTACTATTGAAATAAAATTTCACCTAAAAATATAAATTCTGATTTTCCTTTTTAAAGGGACAAATTCTATGCAAATGAACGTTGAGAACATATGTGATACGAGGGAGAGTGTCATATGAACAGTCCATAAATTTCTAGAAAACGCAAGTGGTGATGAGGTGATGCAGAGATGCAAACCATACGGAATAATTATAACATTAGAAATAATAAGGAAGTGAATGAAACTGCTGAAACAAAATGTCTCTGTCGCAAGGGAAACAAATCTTTTGATTTGAATGCAAAAAATCCAAAATTGAATGAGAGTAAATGATTCGTGATATCTCTCGTTAGAAGTCATGTGGTTCATCTGTCTCAAATATTTTGATATTTCTAATTTTATAATTATTTCTTAGGGTTGGTATCTCTGGGTAATGTGAAATTGCAGAAATTGCACAAGTTGTACGAGGATGAAATGTGAAACGATTGTATGCAAGAACATTCCTGATGGTGTTGAAAATCGTGCAGTAAATACATGTACACTGTGGTGTTGGATTAGCTTAAATTGGTATTAAATTGGCGTTAAATTAACACTACTGTGGGCATGGGTGTCGATTGTGGGGGGGATGGGGGGGATGGATCCCCCCCAATAATTTCAGTGGGGGGGATGGTGTGTACAATCATCCCCCCCCCAATATTTTCATATCAAGAAAATAAAAAATATCATATTATATGCATATAAATATACCCATTACAAATTCTTTATCATACAAAACACTTTTATGACCTTCTTATATTATTTTGCAGTCGAAAATGCATATTTCTGACATTCAAAAATCCAAAAATTTCTCACTCTTTCGTTAATCTTCCTCGTGTGTGCCTATATACTTCAGTAATCATGTAACACAATACACCGTGCTGATAATGGAAGCGCAGATGTTTAACTATTCACAATTAGGAAAAAAAAATCAAATCGACGATAATCAGGGGCATTGATCCCAGGGTAAATGGGGGACAGGTGCCTCGATAAGTAAAACTGAAGTCATAAGTATTCCCCCTCAATAAACCACGATGGTTTTGATAAAATAAATAATGAATATTGAAGAGTGTGTAACACTTAGCTTGGCTCTTCATCGACAAGGTAACCTTTTTGGACTCTGACCATTGATTATATAATACACTTTCACTATTCTCTGATGGCTAAATGCCCTCTTTCAAATTAGTCGCTACTTTGCTCTCAAATATCAGATAACTGTTAGAATTTGCGTGAAAATTTTCAGCTCGCGCTTCGCGCTTGCATAATATAAGATAGTGCAAACTGCACTTGACTTTGTTCATCTTTTATGCATGTAGTAATGCCACGATGGTACGTTTAAAACACTAAATCCCTCCCCGTTTCGTGCTCCCATGTTGCTACAAGTATCTTGTTTCATCAGGTCACTATTATTGAGAAAATTTTCAGCTCGCGCTTCGCGCTCGCACAATATATTGCCCTAATTCGTCCATATTTATATAGATTTGCGTTTGTTGGCATTACGTCATGATGTTCCGCTTCTTATCACTAGTTAAAGGGATTAAGTAGCTTTCAAAAACAAGAGCAATTATACCAAGATTAATAGAATTATATTGCTCCAACAGTAAAAACAAACTACTGAAAGTTTCAGATCAAATGGAAGTCATTTACTACCTTAAAACAGTGTAACAAATAATGCCAAGCATACAGCCGAACACCAGTACCCTCATGCTGAGAGCTAACCAGGCCGCTAGAGAAGGGGGAATTTACAACAGGAAATGGGTGTGTGGAAAAGCACATGGTTTTATAAACCATCCGGTGTTGGTTTATAAATTTTGAGTATGAAATCATTGATATCTCGAAGGTAAAGCAAGCAATTAGCTTGCAATTTCGCAGAGATACCAGACTGACCTAAGTGTTTATAATTATGTTGGCAAAATAAGCTAAATCGAATAAATGTGATTTGAATATCATTCAATGTTACTGCATCCCTTTAAAGCCCCCTAGCCCTCCATCAATTTCGTGCTTATAGTCATATAACGCTTCAAATACCATGTTTCAGTTGAATATTATTTAGAAAATTTTAGCTCGCGCTTCGCGCTCGCATTACAGCCCTATAAATTCGACGATGTACTAGTACTCATATGCGTAATAATGTGCATGTGTGTGTATCTATAGACATTACATCATGATGGCCCCTTTAATAAAGCAGATAAAGCCCCTTCCCGTTTCGCGTTAGCATTATTCTACAATATATGTCCCCTTTCATGTCACTGTTATTGAGAAAATTTTTAGCTCGCGCTTCGCGCTCGCATAAAGAATTTGAAAATATGTACTAGTGAATACTGACATGCATGCATGTGTGTATTATCTGTAGGCATTACATCATCATGGTCCCCTTTTAACAAACCAGTTAAAGCCCCTTCCTCGTTTCGCGCTCGAATTATGCTAGAAATGCCCCATTTTATGTCACTATTATTGAGAAAATTTTCAGCTCGCGCTTCGCGCTCGCATTATACAATACATTTTTCATATTTATATGCATGTACAAGCATATACAAACATTACCCCCCCCCAAAACAATATACAAACATTACCCCACCCCTAACAATGGACACTGCGATCATATACCATCGTATGTGTCACATTGAGGAAAAGAGGAATATCGACGATCATCCCCCCCAATCGCCAAAACAAATCGACACCGTTGACTGTGGGGGTGTAACACAAAGATTGACGATTGATAAAAAGTAACGATGGATATTTTTTTCTCGGAAGCCTCATCATAGACAGGATGCTCCAAAGTAGATGATCTTAATCCTAACCCTAGCCCTAATCATACTCTTAATCATATCCTATCCATGACTGTACCTGGTTTCCAAAATAGGCTGCCAAGAAAAAAAAAAGAATCCTAACTTTTTATCAATCGTAAGTCTTTGTGTTACCAGACTACTGGTGTTATATAGGACAACGTCATCATGGGAGTTGTCCTATATTACCGTGGTGAGAATTCAACATCATCGTTTTTGCAGTGTTTTATGGATTCTTAAACGAGCAATATTAATTGGCTTCCTATTCTTGAAATATGTCGATATTGGGGGAAATAACGACATTGCTGATTTTTATATTTATTTTTACTTTATTTTTGTTATCTGAAATAAAAGAAACTGAAGTGGAAATGACATCGGCTTGATCATCGAATACACAGTACTTCAGCCTACCTGTACTGTATGAGAGTGGATGCTGTCAAGTGTAATAAAACATGAAGTTTTAAAAAAAATCCAAACACCTATCTTTAATATTTGAATTGGAATCAATAAAGCAAGTTAGCTGATGAACCCATGCAATAATATTGTAGGTAATTTGAATATAATTCTTCAGATACCATGCACAATGTTTCAACTTACCCCGTGTGTGGGGTTAGTTGGAACACTTGGCATGGTCTTGTTGAAGATGGATTTTTTCCAGAAAAATTGAGAATTTTATGGGGTACATTTGTAGCATATACAGATATACACTCAAGCTGATTGTTAATTGTTTCTTGAATAAAATCCGCTTTTGTTTTACGGCCATTTTTGTGAAAAATGTTCCATATAACCCCGCTCTCCCCTACCCCCGTAACGCACGCTTTTTTGTTATGAATAATTGATAAGGGAAATAAGTCTGTTTGCTTGGCCGCTCGGCGACAGTCTTTATTGTTCATACTTTATTATGATCAACACAAGATATTGATGGGTAAAGGGTTTAGGGATACCATGCATGGAATGTATTTGCTTTCATGTTTAGATGGTCAAAACAGTTTGGATATGACGTGCTTTGTTGGGTTGACGTCACATATACAGTATATAAATACTCATTCTGTATCGCGCGGCCATACAGAACTTTATTTCTGAATATTTACATTATTTTGTATTACTATTTATATGATTGTTTATATTTTTATCATTGTTTATATAGATAAAAAAAAAAAAAAAAAAAAAAAAAAGAGTTTTCATTGCAATTATCACTTTTAAAATTTATTTGCATTTTATTTTCTTGATACCAATTTAATATTGATTATGTTTTTGTTTTCCCCCTGTTTTTCCTTTAGCAAAACAATGCATGGAGGTGTTGTGGAAAAAATAAAATAGACAGGACCATTACACAGCGGAAGTGTAGCTATAGGATATAGGTCTGAGCCACTTTCTAACACATACACACAAAAGAATGAAAGGAGGGAGAGAAAGAATAAAAGAGCAAAAGATAATAATATTATGATATGTTACCAAACCAGTGTATGACAATCTCATTTTAATCTTTCCGCATTACTTATATGGCTTTGCATTAATTCTCTCATTTACCAAGTGACCAAACTTTGAAGCTTCAATCAAGACATGGAGGGGTGGGGGGGGGGGGCAAATTTTTATAATAGTCTTGTTTTCATGGTTTTGTATATCTTGTTAATTAAATTGATCTTAAAAAATCTTGTACTTGAGTTTTGCTCTCTAGCTTGTCTCATTCATTATAAACTCATTCGAGTAGTTATCTGATTCTGTCTCCTTTTTTGTGAATTTGAAATGATTACTAAGTATTATGTATAGGCATATTGTTATGTGTTTACAGGCCAATGGAAAACAAAGTATTGTAGCCCAACAACCCGTAGGAACTAAATGAAATAAATAAATAGATATATAAATTAAAGATGAATAATTAGAGCCGGAGGCCTCTATTAATGGGCTTTGATTTATTTCATCTCTGAATATTTCTTCTTGTTTTCCCTTTTGAAAATAATAGAGATTTCACACGCTGCCCCAAAAAATTAACAATAATTATTTGTATTTGTACAAATAAATTCCATTCGACTAGACAAAAGAAAAATATTGATAATTCTTAACAAGACTCCGGCTCGTATTATTATTATTTATTATATATTTATCTATGTATTTGTTTATTTCGTTTAGTTCCTATACGGGGTGCTGGACCATAACCATACACTATTTTCCAGGGGGCATGTAAACACATACAAAAATGACAACGATGTCTGCATAATACACAAGCAAGCAGTTAATAAACGTAGCTGGAAGAACTATACAAAAGAGTTGACATAAACTTTCCCAGACCAGTCAACATGTACCTTCATAGGTCACCGCGTGTGCAACCCCCTTAACGACAAGCACAAAGAGGGCGTGTCCCTTAGCAACCATCGATCAGAGGTACTAGGTATAGTCTCTATCATGAGTATCCCACGTGCATAGAATCCTCGTGCTAAGATCTTTCTTATAACCTTCTAAGATCGCTTTACGTAAAATGTCGATCCCGGTAGATACTCCTGACAAAGTCTCGAAACTTGTTTTTGTATTGGGACTGTAGTTATTGATGGTCATGGATCACTAAGAGTTTCATTTTGTGTCGAGAAGAGTGCATGATTATGAAGATGATCAACAAACTTTATAAGAAAATGGTACAAGCAGGGAAAAAATAATTTACGTATGAAATCTTGCTAATTTGCTATGTAAAACAAAAGTTATGGTAGATTTAAGTTAAGCTTTTTTATGTGCGACGAGGGGAGTGTCGAAATTACACATGTCCCTTTTTTTTTAGGGGGGGGGTGGGGGCCCTGACTTATGTGGCTGAGCGTCCATGTTATCAAGAAAATTGTGCGCTCTCATAAAAAATAAAATTCAAGTATCTTGCACTGGAGTTAATTCTAGTTATAGTCTGGAACTATCATTGGAGCCTATACGGATTAAACACCGAGGGGAAAAGGGCACATAAATTGGTCAAATATTGTATCAAACATTTATTCATTTTAGTGGGTTGATAAGTGCAAAGAGATGAAACGACAATCGTCACCATTATTACATTTATAACGTTACCAGAAGATGCGTTTTTCAAGTTTATGAAATGCATGCATCGTGGAGAGCATTATGTGGACACTATACCACGTTATGGCTGCTTTAACTTTTTTCAAGCTATATCAAAATTCAAATATTTATATTCATAAAAAAAGAAAGATAAGCTGTATAGGCATTATGATGATTGGGTTGACGAAATGCGATGAATGTAATTATGAAGCCTTGTTGCAAGGAACTTGATAAAGTGATGCATTTTATTCATTAAAGGGGGCGTGAAAGATAAGAAATATTATTTTGTTCCTTTTTTTTTTAATACGGAAAGATCATGAGTTATGGCGACCAGAGAACAGTAACAATGTATTTTTCTGATCAATATGTGCCGTTATGTTCTATGCATGCCAGCTTTCTTAATACTTGAGAAAATCGTTTGTTTATCTCAACTATTGTTAGGTACGGAGAATATAAATGGCAACCATGCAGCAGGGAACTTTTCTTCGATCGATCTGGATTAGAAAGTTTGTCCCTGTCTGGGGAAGGTCAATGGATAAAACATGATAATAACACCCGTATGAGGGCGTCTATTCATTCTTGAACAAGCTTGGGATTGCGTTTTCTATCATTCTCAAAATACTTGGGTCATTTTTTTTTCTCAGTCTAATAAAAGAAGACATTTCGTTTATTTTGTAGATTTGATAAAGAAAACTCTAGTAACAAACCCATTTATAAAGAACTGCTTGTTTATTAAACCCCTCTTCTTCCATTATATCCACAACAAAAATTAGATTAATAAAACCCTTCAAAATCTCTCTCACTCACCATTACTCCATCCCAATTACAAACTTTCCCCTCCCCTTCAGTCTCTTCATGGTCTCACTCCTCCCCCCCCCCACATTTTCTTAATTCCTCACTACCATCTTTCTCTCTCTCTTTCCTGGTCTTCCTCCTCTTTTCTTAATCACCCCATACTTTCTTCCCTCCGGACTCCTTGCATTCTCATAATTCCTATTAAACAGCCCCTCGGTTTTTTTCTCTCTCTCTCTAATCCCCCTCTCATTCTTAATCACTGATTTTTAACTTTCCTCCTCCTCCTCCTCCTTCTCTCTCTCTCTCTCTCTCTTTCTCTCTCTTTCTCTTTCTCACAAACACTATCTTGGACCAACTCTCTAGCATTCTTCTTTGCTCTTTGTTTTACTAACATCCCATCTCGG
>CALNVZ010003434.1:44453829-44481721 GCA_940671915.1 Paracentrotus lividus | reverse complement strand
GGGACCTTTCTTCTCCTTCACTATAGACGCCGTCCTTCCTTTGTGCACAAAGCTGAAATGACAATGGGAATTTACTTGAATAGAACAATACTTACGTTTATATATGGACTAACCAAAGTACACAGAGCTTACAAAATCCAATTTTTTATTTTTTTTAAATAAAGAAAAATAAAATATCATATCATTAAACAAGAAAAATATGAAAGGAATTTGTAAACATAAATTTAATAGATTGCATTTTTGAAATGTCTATTAAATGCTGATATACAATGTAAGAAAATAAGTAAAAAAAAAAAACCCAACTAAACCTTAATTCTTCATATCACAATGAAACAACAATGGAATAGTATTGTAATCTATTATAATCAAGTAATTATGTTCATCTAATTATCAACCCCTTGCCATATCTTATAAAATATCCTGTATTGTAAATGTTCTGTTAATGTTTGTATTTTGCATAATTTGTTTTGGCAGTGTCAACAGATTACATTGATTCATTTTTTTTAATGACAAACTTTGTAACTCACCTGATAGATAGCCTCCAGTAGCAAGATACGGATATCAGGATCGTCCTCTCTCTTCTTGGTTTCCTCTAAATATTGAAGATCATCCGGTAATCCTTCCATATCATCATCACTCAGCTCCTCAGGGCCAGCCAATGGGAGTAAGAGATGAGGTAAGATATCAATATCATCTCCTAACAACCATTCATGGGATGCTGGTAGGGAAGAAGGAGATGCAGAGAAATTGGGTTATTTGTAAAAGATAGTTAAGGATTGACACTCTAAGAGCATCTAGATATTGACTGTGAAAATAAGATTATGAAATATTGTAATGTACAAATCTGTCAATGAACACAATCTAATGAAATAATCCATTCAAGCAGAACAATTCTAATTCTGATCAATGTTTTTTTTTTTGTTCTCCCTTATGTTTAACACACTGATAGAAATACATAGAAAAAAAGAAAAAAGGTATCAACAAAGATATAATGAACAACTTGATTACAAATTAAATACAAACTCATTACCTGTGGTGCCATCATAACAAAAGTTTTTATCATTTCTCTGATAAAAATATTTCGAAACTAGCCTTATAATTCAATTTGAATATATGATCTTATTTTTCATTTCGTTTAAAATGACATTAACAGGTTTGTCTTTTATATCCATTTCAGCCTCTAGGCTAATTCAATTCTAGACATATAGAGTCTACAGCCAAACATAGACTTATTGCTTACAGGTATCAAAGCAGCAATTCCTCAGAGCTGTTACCACTCCTCTTCGTCTGACCATTGATAATTGATATTGAGTAAATGGAATCAATCTCTGAATCACACAGTGCTCTCTGTCCAGGATGAATTCCCTTGCTTCATTGAGCTGAGTCAAATTAGACAACAGAGGTCCAATAAAGTCCAAACTAGAATTCTTCTTGTTGTAGCCTTCAATGCAGAAAGCTTGGACCAGTTTATTCATTCCAACTGGATTCTCGTCATGTTCAAGAATGTTCAAAACTCTTTCCGCTCCTGCTCTGTTCCGTGTTAAATTATTAAGAATCATACACGCAAATCTGGCAAATGGACTAGACGGATCAACAATCGTCTGCAACATATGAGAAATATAAGATAATTCAAGCCCAAGATTCACCGCGAAGCTGTCTTCGGATGATAAATTGACCACAGCGTGGTAAGCCTGCTGTTTGTCCGTCTCCTCGATGTCTCCAGAGCGAATGAGCTCCCCAAGAGTTTCGGCGACAGGCAAGAGCTGTGTCCGGAAAGCGAGACGCCCTTCTTTGCTGGCGGTCGTACCTACAACATGTAATAGAGCTGTGTTCCTGACATCCGGTCTGGTGGTCAGTGAGAGGAACTTAATCAGTTCTTCAATTACTGATGCATCTGCCATCATAAAATCTTATTAGTAGATTTCATAAATAAAGAAGAAAATACAAGTTAAATTCAGATTTGTTGTTTCTTTTTGTGACTTTCGGAGCATGTGTTAATTTAGACTTGTTGACAGGAGTTTAGAAATACATTATTATAATTTATATTAGGTCGAGAGCATCGGCTGTTGCTCAATTAAGAAAAACGACTGGAGAACATCACTCTACTCTCTAAAAATAGCATTTCACTTCCGGTAGCGTGACCATTGCGACAACAGTGAAATATCACTCCTTTGAGGCTTTTTTTCTCACCATTAGCCTGATTAGGTTTAGCAAAGTGTATGATAAAGTACCCAATTTAATTCTTTTATACAATGCCAGCATTTAACCACGGTTTTGGAGCTGTTAAGCTAATATTTGGGCTTTCAGGTGGAGTTGCTTTTGGAGCAGCTGCGGTTGGATATTCTCAACGGGATCGCGATGGATTCCTCCCCACAGCTCTGGCGGCGTGGACTACCAACCACAACCCTAGTGTGAGGTGGGATAGCAACTGGGATAGGTGAGTAGAATCTTATTTATTTTAGACTCCTTTCTTGTTCTCTATTATCTTGCACTTATCTTGAAAAACTCAAATCACTAACTAAATAAACCTTCCCTTTTCTTCATAAGTTTACAATTGCAGATTTTATACATTTCTTTCATAGACCTCGGCTCTAGTCTAAATTTAAAAACAAAATTGTTAAACTAAGTAATTTATTCATTTGTATGCCATGGTAGAAACACACGCAACTGCTATCACACAGCAGCTGTGTGTGTTCTATGTTTGACTGACTTGTGTAGCAACTAGCATCGATCTAACGTTAGATTACTTTGTTGCCAAATTCTGTCACTCTACAATATGTCACGCCACGGCTCATGACATCCCATGTTTTAATCCAATGCTAGTTAATAGTTTAAAACATTGCTAATGATGTCACATGTGCCGTCAGGCTAGTTGCAATGGTGATTGTGTTTAATCCTCTCCACTCCAGTCACCATCCATAAAGTAAAGATTTCAGAAGTGCCATAATTGGAACAATTTTCTTTTCTTCCTCCTGATGTGTATAGAGCGCAGTTTCGGTAACACCTTCAGAGAACTTTGGCCATAGTAGGCTATAGATCTCTGGAATTTTATAGACTAAGAATCTTTGTGGTCTTCTCTTGATTGGAAATTGATGAAAGTGAAGACAGAGATCTTAGGTAGATATGGTAGACACCCCCACTCACGAATGTAGACACTACTACCCCACTCATAGCCTACAGGGAACCTTAAACCTTCAATGGATACTCTTGTAATGAGCGTGTACGCTGTCGTGAAGAGTGTGTGCTGTTCTGGGTTTTGTTGCAGGTGCGTGAAGTGTTGTGAATCTAACCTGAGCAGTGTGTGGTGCAGGTGTGTCTCTCATTACTGGAGTTTTCCTACAAATGGAGAATGCATGCATATTAGATAGTTTCACCCAAGGCCAAGGAAGCATGTTCCAAAAAGGGATCTGAAAATTCCACCTTGAATAAAAATCCAAAATCCGACAATGATGCAATATGACATAACATGGATTTTATTGAATAGACCATATATCCTATCTTATTTCATTTTATAGTTCTTTGGCTTTCTCCTTTTTTCTCATTTTTGTGCTTTTTGAGCATTTATGATATTGATACCTGCAAATTATAATCACTTTTCATATTTGATTCTTCTACCAGGAGAGACCCAGAGAGCTTAATTGATCCAAGCAAGAAGTCTACAACTGAAATTGATTCTAAAGATCCAAACTCCAAACCAATAGGAGCGAAACCAACGGCAACCAGACATCTCATCCTCATTCGACATGGACAATACAACCTTGAAGGAATTACTGATGATCTTAGAATACTGACTCCATTAGGTATGTACATGTAAAAGCCATATCTCACTGGCCATGAGAAACGTTCTCAACTAAACACAACACAAAAAGAAAGTTCCCCCTTAGGCCCCTACAATTATTTCAGATATCAATAATTTTTGAACCAGGAGGAATTTAAAAAATCTAATTATATGTCCATTTAGGAAATTTAATTAACTACGATGGGAACGAATTTTAGGAAAAATCATCAAGTCATGCTTCAGTGAGGAATGGTTGAATGCAAAAATGTCATTTTTTGAAACGTCGCACCTCAACATTGCCATCTTTGATTCAATGACAACGGACCATTTTTAGATTTTAAACATTTTACACGTCAGAATTATGCAAAACGTGCTTCACAATACACGGAAACAAAATTTGCGTCAAATTTTCACGTTGAGTGGCATGCAGCAAAAATTGCCAAACTGCCGTTTTACTTATTTGCCATGTGTATAATCGATAAAATATGTATGGAATTCCTGTTGTGGAAGTGTATGCAACCAATATCCATTCATTCACGGTTGAATGAACACCATAAACAACAAAAAATAGGTCATTTTAGAATATTACGGAAAATGCATGCAGTTTATTTATGCACTAGAAAGCAGTTCAATAACATTTTTGTTGTTGTAATTATATCTTTGGGGCACGTGTCTTGATCGCTATGGCATTTATTTACAAATTCATGCTTCAGTGAGCAACGTGAGACTGGAAAAGCCCTTTTCTCACGTACGGACTAAAATTCAAATTCTTACTTCGATTGAATATAACATTCTTTTCGGGGATACCTTTGATTATTTTTTCATCCAAAATCCCGATGATTCGCTCCAGAGGACACAAAGCTATCAAGAAAATCATGAAAATGAGAAAAAAGTTTGTGGGCTCTGTGCATGGTTCAGTGACTTTTCGAATACGTAATTGAATAGAAGGTCGTTTGTTAGAGACAGTTGAAAGCTATGCGCCAGTTTCAAAAAGTAATCACAGTCATGAACACTGACATTAAGCCAAGTATAGTTGTGGTATGAGAAAATTGATTTTTCTTTATTAACTTACTGTCCTTATATTGTTCCAATGACATGTCAATACTTGGACAAGCGATATAACCATGTATCATGCATGTCTTTCCATGATATAGTTATGTTAGCATAAACATGGGGAGATGTTCATCAAAATGAGCGCATTATCATACTTCCTTCACTTCCTCAGAGCTCTGGCATGCCACACCCTGCATGGACTGGTATGCGGTGTGTGCATTCTGGTTTATCAGTCTGTGTATCAATAGCATTAACTTTGCACACAAACCACTGCACGTTGCACCTCTCCCCGTGTCATCCTGTTTATTCATGGCCACTCAACAGATCGATTTACACAGTTTATTGCTAAATTCAGGTGGATTTATAACATCATTTTGTACACAGAGGTTATTGAGGTATTAATTCATATAATTCTACTATGGAAGTAAAACAAAAAATATGTTCTCCCAAAACTATACATGAGCTTTAAACTATGCCAGATTTCACTTTTGTTAACTTTGTTAAACCTCTGTACATAAATCAATGGGAGGAGGAAATCAATACCTGACAAATGTAAATATCGCCAATTTATTTGATGATTATTGTTAATTCTACTGTGAGTTACATGTCCCGAAACTTGGCACAGTCAAGCTTCAACTGATCTCTAGCTAACATGTACTTGTTGATTCAATTACGTATTCGAAAGTCATGAACATGACCGTGAAAGCCCGCAAACTTTTTTCTCTATTTTCTATTGTTTTTCTTGTATCTTGTGCCCACTAGAGCGTGAAACATCGTGGTGATTTTTTGTTGAAGAATCTAGTCTCCAAAGATTAATGATACTCTTCCAAATAGGACGAATGGTTGGTTGAATAATGTGATATCGATGTTATAGTAGAATGTGGTTGGATCTTGGGATAAGTTTCCTAAATGTGAGCATAAAGGGCATTTTCCAGTTCGTGCTTAATGGCTCATCTCGTCGATGTAATGCATTGAGTTATTGCTGAACTGTAATGTTCGAATAGGCGTATTTGTCAATATAGACATTGGTGCCCAAAGATATTGAATATAAAAACCCAAGAAATGTATTCGCGGTATGCTAGTGCACTAAATTACGGTCAATGGCGTTGTGTATCTGTGATTGTGAAATGTGTCTATGTTTTTTGGTTGTTTGATGGGTTCATTCAACCGTGAATAAATGGATATTGGTTGTATGTACACTTCCAAAACAGGAATTTCCTCATATTTGATCAATTATACCATAGCAAAGAAGTAAAAATCACAGTTTGGGCAATTTTTGCTGCATGCTTATTCAACCGTAAAATTTGACGCAAATTTCGTTGCCGTATATTGGGAAGCACGTTTTACATACATTCTGACAAGTAAAATGTTAAAATCTAAAAATGGGTCCGTTATTATTGAATCAAAGTTGCCATTTTAGGCTTGCAAACTTCAAAAAATGACATTTTTGCATTCAGCCATTACTCACTGAAGCATGACTTCGCTCCCATTGTGGCTAATTAAATTCCCTACATGGACATATAATTAGATTTTAAAAATTCCTCCTGGTTCAAAAATTATTGATATCTGAAAAAGGAGGAACTTTCTTTTTGTGTTGTGTTTAGTTTGTGATTTCGATTCTCTGTAGAACTTGCAGACGTCCAGGGCTGTGATGTACCCGGAGTCTTCAGCGAGTCTGGAAAATTCAAACAAAAGTCAAATATGCTTGAGTTCATTTTTGAATATTTTCCAGTCGCAAGCAACTTCCAGAGACGTCACTGCCAGGTCTCCCGAGTATCTGCATCATTGCAGATACTCACAAGGTGTTGCAGCTACATCTTGGAGACATCCCTCCCCAAATTGCTTGCAACTCAAAAGAGTCTAAAATGAAAATCAAACATATATTTCTTTTTTTTTTTTTTACTTTCTAAATAATATTCATTGACTCCCGAGAGACCCAGGGACGTGTCCCCGATTCCAGAGAGTACGATTCAGGGACAAGGTGTTTATACTAATATGTTATATTGTATGAATCTCTGTTTCAGGTAGAGAACAAGCCGCAATGACAGGTCAAAGGTTAAAGGAGCTGAACCATCCCTACACCACCATCATTAACTCCACTATGGCTAGAGCTATAGAGACAGCAGACATCATCAGTAGACATTTACCTGATCTACCTAGACAGGAATGTGAGTTATTGAGAGAGGGCGCTCCTATACCCCCTGAACCACCCGTAGGACACTGGAAACCAGAAGTAAAGGTATGTATATCTATATGATTCAAAGAATTGACTGGGATGTTTTACAAAGAGTTAAGTAGACTTAAAAATCGAACTTAAATCATTTAATAGTTTCAGGCATTGTTACCTATCACTTCATTTGACAGACCATGTTCAGGGGATACGCGCCATTGAGAAGTCAATCAATTAGATTGCACGTTACGATGCAAGATGCACAATGCACATAGAAGTTAAGTGCGACTTAAAGTCTGCTTAACTCTTTGTGAAACACCCCCCTGGACTGTTGAATAAGCCAAACTTATCATACTACTGATCGCATAGGTTGTTCCATGTTAATTTTTAGGGGGGAGAGGGGTTTGTCATCTATGTGCATCACTCATATGATTATAATATGTTTGGGACAAGTGATCTTTAACGTTACCATGCAAAATATGCAACTAGGATTTGAACCAGATCTGACCTGTGTCAGTTTATATTTTCCATTTGTTAGCTGCTTTACAGGTTTCTCGCTCTTAGAGTCATTCCATGTTTAAAACAGCTGTAAATTCAAACACATTGGCCCGTATTGTCAAAAGCCACCTAACTTTAAGCCCAGCTTAAATCTGTGGTTTAACTATGACTTGCTAAAAGGGAAACAATCTGTCTGTGTTGCAAGTTCATATCACCTTCACTGAATTCTGGAATTGTGTTTTAATTGTAAGGGAAACTTTTCCCAAGCAGTTTAAAACAGTTTCACTACCAAAAATTATGATGAATTGAATATCTACTTTTCAGGACTGATTCCCTTTTAGCAAGCCATAGTAAAACCACAGATTTAAGCTAGGCTTAAAGTTAGGCAGCTTTTGAGAATACGGGCCATTACTTTTGAGTTTCAAGGGATTTGATAATAAAAGATTGTTATTGTAACCAACCAATCTTCAGGCTCTCTGGTTCCTATCTGATTATATGTTCTGTATATATTCTCTTAACTATGTGTACATGTACATTTGCTTTGTGTTTGTCTAACTTGTTTGAATAGAAAATCTATTGTTAAATCTGTGTTTCAATGTTTTCAAATGTTATGTATTTTCTATGTCAAACTCTTCCGTGAATGTTGACAACTTTTATTGCACTCTGAGCTCCCGTTTGACGAAAAATTTCAATAAAAAATTGTTCTCTATATGTTTAGGATTTTCAATGTGACCATCTGTTTCCTTGTTATGTACTTATTGTGCTAAAACTTTCTACCTGTCTGTTCTATTCCCCCTAACCCTCCTGATACAACGTCTTGGCCTTCTCTAGCAGTTCTATGAAGATGGTGCGAGGATTGAGGCTGCTTTCAGGAAGTACTTTCACAGAGCTGACCCTGACCAGACTAAGGATAGCTTTGAAGTCATTGTTTGTCATGCTAATGTCATTAGATACTTTGTATGCAGGTAAGAGCATAATGCTGAACTCAGATCAATCTTTCTACTTTCTTATTCATTAATCAATGAAACAAGAATATAAAACAAGAACAAAATCAGTCGAAGTTGTCATCAGATAAGCTTTTGACAATCAATAAGAAGAGAACATTTTTCAATTATCATCTCTCATACCCCCTCCATTCAATAGAGCATACTGTGTTTTAGATGTTCAAAATTGAAACCATGTGGAAATGATATGTTATACTTGTAATGCAAAGGATATGTCCATATTTTACAAATTTTCCATCAATACAGAAGGTCTAATGTAGGTTGTAGACTGAGATCATTCTTATGCTATGTATTACTTTCTTTCTGTCTTTCAGAGCAATGCAGTTTCCACCTGAGGCTTGGCTACGTATGAGTTTATATCATGGTAGTCTGACATGGCTATCAATACGCCCCAGTGGACGAGTCTCTCTTAGAGCTCTAGGAGATGTAGGATTCATGCCAGCAAATAAGGTCTCTGTTACATAATACCCCATCCTAGTAGTGTGCACTAGAGCACATAATACCCATCCTAGTAGTGTGCACTAGAGATTTAGGTGTACCTTAAGGGAAGGATGTTCTGAAATTCAGCCATTTCAGGAGTTCTATGCAGTCTTTTGAAAATAAGAGGGACATTCATTATGAAGTGAAAATGTTTGACTTTGCCCTTTTGACTTTCAGAAGACAATAGATTATGAGAATATGTTTAAAACAAAGTGATTGTTATGTGTGTTGTCAGCCTGTAATTTTGGTTCAAATGTTTTATGGAAACTGGGACTCTGGGGAATATTGAGAATAAAATTCTATGGAAATAATATGAAGCTGTAATATACAAATAATTATACATGGATTTTGTATTTTAATGTGAAACATTGACCAAGAAATGTATGCAATTTTGCCTAGTGATTGCAAAGTTTAAACGTTAACACAAAAACAAGATTGAATTAAATAAATTGACTACGGGTACATATTTTATTGTATAATGTACACCTCTTTGCTATGATACTTTGGCACATGCCGTAATTTCATTAAATATTTTATGTAAGCTTTAATATGGCGTACTACTTAGCCCCCTCTTTTTGTTATACGTGTACTCAAGACGATTGTTATGCATTGAAATGTGTGATGAACAGAGCTCTTTATTACGGAACTTGAGAAGTTTGTCAATGTGGTTACACGTGGGTTATATCATGGCACATTTTTTATTATGCTTGCCTAACAGAGCATCGTGTACCATGTCGTAGCCTACTTGAACCGGGTTGGCTAAACTCTGTGATCAAGGGTTCTCAGAATAAATGATAGACCCTGCAAACTGTCTGTTTAAAGTAAATTCATCTCCACATGTTAGCTCTTTCATATACAGCGCGTGTTTCTGTATCACTTCTGAATCATCATTTAGAGTTTTGCTTACTAATTACTGAAATCTTGAGAGCATATCAAAATCTTTGCAATTAAAGGAGTATTCCAAGAGAAAATGATATTTAAAAAAGTATACTGGAGAGTTAAAATACAAGCTTCCTAAATATAGCTTTGATTTGAGAAACAATAATCGGGTGTATTTTTATTTGATTTTTCAGATAACCTCAAAACATGTTGATATAAGAGACAATCCTATTGAGGTAACACCTCCCTTGCGGTAAAAGTTAGCATAGCGGCCAACATCTCCATTGGCATTATAATGCTATCAAATATGAAAAGGGTGTGTTTGCTAATTCATTCATATGTTGGGCCTCCCTTTTATACAAAGCTTGTTCTTGACAACCTGAAAACTTGCCAGAGATTTGCCAGACATAACAAGTGATGCATTACAAGACTGGTTCATCCATTAAAAACAGGTCAATGGAATTAGCTGGAACTAGTATATGCGCCAAGGAAGGTACATCTATACATTTGGATAAATAAGTACGTAATTTTTTTTCTTCACAATAACAAGCACAAAATTTATCTTCAGAATTACATAAAGTGACGTTTAGTGATATTACTCCTCAATTTATTTGGAAATGAACATTTGTAAACCTGGAACAAGAGTAATACTCTAGTTTTATTCATGATTGATTATTCCTTATTCTGACTTAGAATATGCAAGTTTAGTTTTAGGTTAATAATATTAGGTATTTGGATTTTGATGTGATCATGTAATTAAATATTTAAAAATATACCAGTGAGTCACAACGGCAAATTCCTTTGGCAATCAACAAAAGAATTTCATCATTTTCATGTTTATTTGTTATCCTGTAACCATTAGTGATGTTTAATATCATCATGTACATGTACATGTATAAGTTTGTCATTTTCATCTTATCATCTGTATTTCATATTGGAAAGACAGAATGTGGGATAACATATTTCACTCTTCATTTTTATGGGCTGTTGTCAGCGAAAGACATAATAGTGTATTGCCCCATGTAAAATACTTTTACATCAGTGCTTGTTATAACAGGATTGGATTGTATTTCATAAAGAAAAACTAAATATGTTAATGCTCTGTGTGACGTTCTTTTTCCTCTCCAAGTATAAATAAATCTTTGTAATAATGTATTAATGACTTTGTATTCAGTTAATGTTTATAATAATGTCATCCTATATAGCAAATTTCAATATCAACCCTTTCCCTGTACCATACTTCAGCTTACTTCTCATTGCTACATGACAACATGATGTACACTTTGTCATTATAACAGTCAACACAAATAAACTACTTGCAAGTAGATTTGCTGATATGGGCAGAACAGACAGGCATTTCTGGTCAGTGTGGGGGAAAGGGGTTGGAGGTTGGTAAGGGCTGCTATGGTGAGCTAAAACCTGAAGGGCATTGTGGGTGTTTTGGGGAGTAAGCTCAAGGGTAATTTTGAGGACTGGAGGGTTAAGTCTCTATGTACTTATAGAATGATTAGGATTCTATAGCCTTATTCTGTGAATTGCATTTACCGCACTTGTGTTGACTGTGGAAATGTAGATTAATGCCAAATTTAATTAGCAGGGATTCAAACTTTGTATTCTTTCTGTGAAGTTGTAATTTTGTAAATGTGGGCAACATTTCTTTCATTGTTTTGTTACATGCATGAAGCTTTTAATATCATTTTTGGTGGAGTGTACTTGATATAAACTATTATATAACTCATGCTAAGAATGTTGAATAATCCTGTCCTCTGATTGGTCAAAAGTCTGGTCATAGTTTTAGCCAGGGCTGGCCAGGGAGGCTGAGCGTTCAATAGTCATCGTTCAATAGTCGTTTTCAATAGTCATTTTTTCAACGGCAGTCAATCCGTGTTTTGTGCGAGCGCAGACACCGTTGTGAAGGATTTTGAAATGTATAGACTACAATGTATTTATTATATTTGGTAAGTATCAGAACCTTTCATTGATTCATGTTTTTGTTTTTGTTTTGTTCAGTATGCTAGGCATACACTGTAGTTGTTTTTAAAGCCTCGACTGGGGGGGGCCTTCCATCCTACTATGACCCCTCAGCTAAATGGACGTATGACCGGAGAAAAACAAAACATGTCAGAGTTTTTCTTCGTTATATAAAATATATAGTGACTGCCTTAATATTCGGGGCATAGTTGTTTCTAAAGGCTCTCGGGGGCCTTCCATCCAGCTATGACCCCTCGGCAAGCCTCGGGGTCATAGCTGGATGGAAGGCCCCCTCGAGCTTTAGATACAACTATTGCCCCTCATGGCATTCACTATATCTATACTGATGATTTTATTATTACTGAAAACCAGATGATATATGTTCAGGTTATGTAATAATTGTGTGCTCATTCCTGTCTACATTATAATTTTCACTGGAAACTATATTTGTATATGATTATGTCACCAATAAAAAATTAAATGTATATAAAAATCATTAGTCTGCCTGTTATAGTCTCATAGAAAGTTGATTAATCTTGTATAGAAGTAATATGTACCTGGGATCATCATCATTATCATCACCATCATCACCACCACCACCATCACAGGCATGAGACACAGAAATTTCGAAAAAAGAGGAAAATTGCTACCAGTGAGGGAGCGTAGCGACCGAACTTTATGGGGGTGGGTTCGGGAGGGGGGTTCCCCCTCCCGCAGAAAAGTTTGCAATTTTAGGTATAGAAACTTTACGATTTCTTCGGGTGCAACTTTGTCAAATCAATCTCGTGTAATTCCAAGTCTACACACAGTGAGAGTGGAAAATAATTCCACAATACAAAATGAAAATATATATTTAAAAAATTCTTTTTTTTAAGAATTTCGAAATCCGCGGATCCGCTGAGAAATATCATGCCTGCATCATCATCACCACCACCGTCGTCATCATCACCACCACCGTCATCATCACCATCATCATCATCATCATCACCATCATCATCATCACCATCATCATGATCATCACCATCATCATCATCATCACCATCATCATCATCATCATCTTCATCTTCATTATCATCATCTTCATCTTCATCATCGTCGTCATCATCAGAACATCTTCACCACCACCATCATCATCACTATCAAAATCATCTTCATCATCATCATTTATTTTGATTAGTTTATTTTCTTCTAACTCCTGTTCATCTCCAGCATACACTTTACTCAGTCCAACTAAAAAACTTTCTCTTTTTTCCTCACCATTGACCTTTCTGTTCTACTCAAGACTTCTTCCTCCATCTGTCTAACCACAATTAATCCTATTTAATCTGGATTGGATTTTCTTTGACCAACACTATCTACTACTAATATAATTCCAGTCTAGTCCATTTCCATTATAATGAAGCACTTTGTACCAAGCCTCTGAGTATGAAATTTTGTTCTCCTGAACACATGAAATTGGAAGCCATTCATATTCACTGTGACTGGAGTGAACAGTACAGTGTGATTTCAACAAAGAAAAATTTCAACCATTTGGCAGATCTAATGCATCTAATAACATAATACTCAGCATTGGTCAAAGTGATAGAATCAGAACTTTCTACATTTTTAAATCATGAGCACATGTATCAAAGTATAATTCTGAATCAGTATAATTGAGATTTTATTATCACAAGGAAATTAGGATTTGTTTCTAGCACTTGGTGTATATATATGGGGCATGATGATATGGAAAATAATAAAATTCAATTCAATTCAATTCAATTCACTAACATGAAGCAGGGACTAAAATGTTCATATTTTATGATACATTTTCATTTTATTCATGTTTATAGCACATGCATTTACACAAAAAATTATAATCGCTGTACAAGAATGTTGCACTTTTTTATCTTTGAGAACATTTCTCTTTCATGCAACTGCATTCGTTCTAAAATAAAAGATACATGCAATACCAAATAGAGTTTCCAAATTTCAATTAATATTTTTCTTTACATAATTAGATCAGGACCCGTTGCATAAAGGGTTACGTTTATAGTAATTTTGTCATCAATGGTAACTTTCATTATATACTGCCTTTTGATTGGTTATGAAGCAACGTTACGATGGTAGTTACCATTCATGGCAAAATTAATTACAGTAACTCTTTATGCAAAGGGGCCCAAAAATTAATAATTTACTAGAACTTACATGTACAAGCACTCAACAGTACCCATAAATAGCTAAAATTCACATGATCCTACATTGTACAGAGCATAACAACAACAAGAAAATACTTCTCTTTCCTTCCCTAAAATATGAACTTAAAAGTCATTTTATGCAAGTGATACAGGTAGTTATGCAGAAATTCATACAGTCTCTCCTTTAATGTTGCCTGCCAGGAAGAATATTGTAAATGTATTTTACTTTTAATTTTAGGAATCTTTTTGACATTTTGTTGGACTCGGTAAGTCTCTATATAATAACAATTTCATTTTAAAGTTTCCTCTTGAAAATGCTGTTAATCTTCTATTTTAATCAATCTCTTAAACTGTTTTATTCTATTTTAATCAATCTCCTAAACTGTTTTATTCTATTTTAATCAATCTCTTAAACTGTTTTATTCTATTGTAATCAATCTCTTAAACTGTTTTATTCTATTTTATCAATCTCTTAAACTGTTTTATTCTGATTTTTGTAACATACAACATCTACACTTGTAAATGAAGTGCTCAACAATTTATTAATTTGTACAAAATAAAATATTGACAAGCATAGCTATGACTTGCATGACATGAAAGTCATAGATTTAAATAAGTTAAAGATATATTTATGAACATATCATATCCATCCTTAACCCTATTCTGACTGGGCGTTTCAAGAGGAGATTTTGACTGGGGGGGGGGGGGGGGGTGCAAGCTTGTGACCCCCCCCCCCCCCGATATCTCCCCCGCGGATGGTCGGATCGCTGCAAAATTTTGCACGAACATCGCTGCACATGTAAAGGGTATCGCCGATACGTTTTTTGGAGAAAAAAAGTTTCACATACATAATTTATGCTAATTTATGCATACTCGTGTATGCAAATTAGATGCTTTTTTATTGAAATCGTTAATATTTCATTAATAAACATAGTTATGAAGCTCAAGTTTTTTCTAAAAGTTGCTGAGTAGCATAGTCAACAGTATTGAATAGACAAATTCAGAAATTTCAAATTAATTCTTTTGTATTCTATTGTTTTGTAACTTTTTTGTGTATTCTATTGTTTTTATTTCTTATGTATTTCTTTGTTTTTTTGTAATTACTTATGCTTGAGAAATGTTTCTTGATCAATATTAGGACTCATTTAATCAATCAAAAGTCTCAGAAGGCATAATTATCAGTGTTATAAAGCAATTTAGGAAAAGCAGTATTTTGTACACAAACGCATACAAAATGATGATTTTTCGTTCAATTTTGGCCTGACATGCGATAACATAATGTTGCGTAATTAGACAACAAGTGTCCGATTTTTTCGAAATTGGTGTCAAAATTTGCGGGACACTTGAAAGAAAAAATTCATAGAGCTCCTGGTTGCGATTTGTAGCGGTTGCGCGGCAGTCGCGGATTTCGTACAGGGGGGGGGTTAAATTGACCCCCCCTGTCATAATTTTTTCAGCACGATGAAATTACAAAGGGCTCTGATAAAACAGAGATATTTCACCAGTAAAAATTATATTAATATATTT
This sequence comes from Paracentrotus lividus, assembly GCA_940671915.1. Taxonomy (NCBI): domain Eukaryota; kingdom Metazoa; phylum Echinodermata; class Echinoidea; order Camarodonta; family Echinidae; genus Paracentrotus; species Paracentrotus lividus. The sequence continues at coordinate 44,466,184 of CALNVZ010003434.1, read as the reverse complement.
TGTTTTGTACTCGTTATGAAGAGTTTACACTGTAATGAGGTCCTAGGGAATAAGGCGCCTTCTCCATTCAAAAGGTGTCAGTTTCCCGCGTCTAAAAAAAATCCTGAAATCTTAATATGGCTTAAACACCTTAAAAGCTGAAAGCCGGATGTTTCCCTGGGTGGAACTGGAAGCCGCAGGAAACTGACACCTTTTGAATGGAGAAGACGCTCAAGTCATTTGTCTGCCATAGCATATAATTAGTATTCAATAGACAATACAAAACTATACATAGTTTATTTCATTTAGATCTAGTTCCTTCACTAATATATTTTGTCATGTTTCCACTGGATGCTAGAAGAAAACTAAAATCTGCCTGACACATTCAGCTAGTCATCATATCAGCCATGTGATATCATACATCTGCATCTGGGGGGGGGGGGGCGTTTCATGAAGGGACTTATCAGATGTTTTATCCGACAAACTGTTATAAGCTACTGAAATGCTTGCATCTGATTGGCTAAGAGCAAATTTGTCGCATAAAATGTCCGGCAAGTCCTTTGATGAAATGTCCCCCAGGTCTGCATTAGACTTCATAGGAAATTCTTGTGATGGACGCAGGGATAAGCTGGCCATACCCTAGCTACTATGACAATACATGCATGATGAACGCAGGGATAAGCTGGCCATACCCTAGCTACTATGACAATACATGCAGGATGAAACGCAGAGATAAGCTGGCCATACCCTAGCTACTATGACAATACATGCATGATGAATGCAGGGATAAGGTGGCCATACCCTAGCTACTATGACAATACATGCATGATGAACGCAGGGATAAGCTGACCATACCCTAGCTACTACTGTATAAGTGGTTATTTTCGCGGTGACTTTATTTTCGCGAATTTCGCGAGTCGGTAATCGCGAAAATTTCCTCTTCAGTACAAGGCTATTTATAGTACTGAAGTCATCACCAAAATCGCGAAATTTTGCTCTCGCGAATTTCCCCAGTTAGTCCAAAATCGCGAAAATATCTGTACGCGAAAATTTGGCTTACAGTATGACAATACATGCATGATGAACGCAGGGATAAGCTGACCATACCCTAGCTACTATGACAATACATGCATGATGAAATGCAAGCCATCTGATGCAATCTGCTGGGACAGTCGTTTTTAAAATCCTGCACAACTGGTCATGTCAATAGCTCAGACACGGTAATATGGAAGATACATGAACCCTTTAATTCACATTCATCTAAATGTTCAGTTTATCATTATGTTTCTGCTTTCATTCTTTAAAGTGCTTCACAAAGAACCTTCGTTTTAACTGTTATCCTGAAACAGTCACTTTGAAGATTATTGTAATACATTTCTGTATGCAATGTCCAAATTTCAAATTGAAATGCAATGCATCATATTGAATTGGAATCGGGTTCAGAGTAAAGACCTTGTCCCTGCGCTTACAGGTCTCCCCCGTAGCTTTGAGAGTGTCAGAGAGTGAGGTTCAGAGTAAAGATCTTGGTTCCTCCGAACCCGCGCCTTACAGGTCTCCCCCGTAGCTTTGAGAATGTCAGAGAGTGAGGTTCAGAGTAAAGACTTGTCCTCCTGCGCTGTACAGGTTTCTCTCCCCGTAGCTTTGAGAGTGTCAGAGAGTGAGGTTCAGAGTAAAGATCTTGTCCTCGCGCTTACAGGTCTCCCCCGTAGCTTTGAGAATGTCAGAGAGTGAGGTTCAGAGTAAAGATCTCTGTCCCTGCGCTTACAGGTCTCCCCCGTAGCTTTGAGAATGTCAGAGAGTGAGGTTCAGAGTAAAGATCTTGTCCGCGCTTACAGGTCTCTCCCCTAGCTTTGAGAATGTCAGAGAGTGAGGTTTCAGAGTAAAGATCTTGTCCCTCGCGCTTACAGGTCTCCCCGTAGCTTTGAGAATGTCAGAGAGTGAGGTTCAGAGTAAAGATCTTGTCCTCGCTTACAGGTCTTCCCCCGTAGCTTTGAGAATGTCAGAGAGTGAGTGCAGAGTAAAGATCTTGTCCCTGCGACCTTACAGGTCTCCCCGTAGCTTTGAGAATGTCAAGAGAGTGAGGTTCAGAGTAAAGATCTTGCCCTGCGCTTACAGGTCTCCCCCGTAGCTTTGAGAATGTCAGAGAGTGAGGTCAGAGTAAAGATCTTGTCCTGTCTTACAGGTCTCCCCCGTAGCTTTGAGAATGTCAGAGAGTGAGGGTTCAGAGTAAAGATCTTGTCCCTGTGCGCTTACAGGTCTCTCGCGGTAGCTTTGAGAATGTCAGAGAGTGAGGTTCAGAGTAAAGATCTTGTCCCTTGTGCTTACAGGTCCCCTCCCGTAGCTTGAGAATGTCAGAGAGTGAGGTTCAGAGTAAAGACCTTTCGTCCTGGCTTTACAGGTCTCCCCCGTAGCTTTGAGAATGTCAGAGAGTGAGTTCAGAGTAAAGATCTTGTCCCTGTGCTTACAGGTTCTTCCCCTCCGTGCTTTGAGCAATGTCAGAGAGTGAGCTTGGCTCTGCGCATAACCGCCATGATATACTACTGTACTTGTTTGATCTCCTCTGGTTTACTTTAATGGAAGTTATCTTACTCCAAACACACCTCTTACACCTCAAGATGATTCCAACAATTGTTGGATCAATAGATGATACATGTAAGACAATGGGACCTTTGAGGTGTGAAGAGTATTTCGTGTAAGTCTTTGTTTGAATAATGTTGCATCAACCTTGTCGTCTTTACGGCCTGCCTGGTCCGCTGCCCTCAGTGAAGTGTGATTAGTATGGCCAGAATGCAGGGGATCTTGACCGAGCCTGTCTTCAAAGAAGATGTCAGGAAACGAGTAATGTATAAGATTCAAAGTGCTTTCTAGCTCAACAAAGCAATGGGCTGCATTTCAATACAGGTAGTGAAAAGATGCATAATTCCATTGAGGTACAATCATGTAACTGGGGGGGGGCCGGGGTTGGAAGGATCTTTCACTATGTCATTCGTAAGCTACCAATATTAGGAACAATTTGAAATATAAACAGCCAATGGGATGCCTGAAATTCTTACTAAAGGTAGAACGTTTTTTCCCATTTTAAATTGTTAAAAGGACACAAATAAACTAAAACTTCAACCAATAAAATTGAACATTATTAGAACTTGTTGAGTTAAATAGTACAAATCAGAACGTGTGCAGTCACAGTAAAAACAAATCCCCTTTAAGTCACCACTTTGCTTAAATTATTCTTACTGTGATTTAACAATCAACTGCTGGTGTAACAAGGTGCTTGGTAACAAGTCAAAATTTATTCCAAAATCTGCACAAGGCCAGGGGGCAGAAAGACAGGTATGCACAAGTTTGAAATTGGGAGCAGGAGAATCGCCATGATGAAATCTTCTTGTATCCGAAATCAGGAAGTCAACTGTTTTCTTAGATTTTATGAATGTCAATATAAAACAGTTAAACAGAAAATAAAATTCACTATACCTTCTTCTTTTTCTTCTTCTTGTCTCTCTTCTTCTTCTCTCCATCTTGGTCTCCGTGTTTCTTGGTTTTCTTTTTTTTCTCATGACCATTATCACCTCCGGCTTCAGCTCCTAGTACAACACGAATAGACAAAACACCACGAATGATAAATATTATAAAATGGCTCTCTGATTTTACACATCGTGGTTTGTCAAAGCCCCTATCTATCTATATATGAAAGGTAACAAATCTGCACTATTTTATGTCTCTAAACAAAATGCTCAGTGCCTTACAGATATTATCACACCAGTTATCAAATTAAGTCATTAACTAAACAGCATGAGCAGATTCGGGCTGTATTGTAAGATATATTTAGAATTACACATAAATGTCTAAATCTAAGAAAATTGTTGTTCGTACCCCCTCTATTTTCAAATTAGATGATGATTTGAGCTTCTTACCTGCACTCATTGGTTCACTCAGTTCAGGTATACGATGATCTCTTTTATGTTTCTTGTGTTTGTGTTTCTTGGCAGGTTGATGATGAAGAAGCTTATACTGGTCAGGGATCTGAGGATAGAAATTGATTAAGATACAAGTAGAGGACAAATCATCACCACCATCATCATCAACATCATCATCATAATCATCTTCATTGTCATCATCATCACAATCATCATCATCATAATCATCATCATCATCATCATCATCATCATCATCATCATAATCATCTTCATTGTCATCATCATCACAATCATCATCATCATCATAATCATCATCATCATCATCATCATCATCATCATCATCATCATCATCCTCATCATCATCACCATCATCATTGTCAGCGTTTACATTCTATTTGTTCCACTTTCTGGGGTTGTAAATTTCATTTCCTTAACCCGTTGTATACTAAGCCCGCATAATATATATAGTCTGTAAGATAAGGACCAAAAATGGTCGAGTTGTTCACTTCCGGCACAAAGTGTGAAATTTGGCCATTAAGGGTATTATGGGGCGCTAATTTCAAAAATTGCTGGCCCCAAGCGATCCGACCACTCAATCGGCGGCCATTTTGAAATCCAAGATGGCCGCCATGAAAAACCATTGGAACCACCTAACTTGAGTTCAAAATGGCATGTGGCACTGAAATTTGGTAAACAATTGACATCTTGAATTTGAATATTGCCGGCCCCCATCAATCCACCCACTCAGTCGGCTGCCATCTTGAATTCCAAGATGGCCACCATGAAAATCATTGATTTCTAAATAACATGTGGTATTGAAATTTGGTACACATAGGTATTTTGACATCCTGAATTCAAATATTGCCGGCCCCAATCAATTCAAATACTCAGTCAGCCGCCATCTTGAATTCCAAGATGGCCACCATGAAAATCAATGATAGGCCTAAATTAAGTTCTAAATCACATGTGGTACTGAAAGTTGGTACACATAGGTATTTTGACATCCTGAATTCAAATATTGCCGGCCCCAAGCAATCCGATCACTCGGTCGGCCGCCATCTTGAATTACAAAATGGCCGCCATGAAAATTATTGAATATGCCTAACTTGTATGTGATGGCTCTGATGGCAAACAAAAGCGCCAAAATTGCGGAACACGACGTACAAGTTTTCGATACTTGGTTTGTCTGCTAACAGCCATCGCATGTTGTCGGCCTTTCCTAATACACGTACGGATATGGGGTTCTTCTTCGTTACGGGGCAAATTGTTAATTTTTGTCTATATTGCGTTCCTGCCTTTAGCTAATCATAATTCTTTATCAGAATAAGATATAACTCCCTTCTTTTTACAGCATCTTTCATATGCACGTAGGTAGCTTTTAGAAAAGTTACAAACATCAATGTGTTATACAACTATTTATTAAAAATTATTTAAAAAAAGGAAAAAAAAATATTTTCGTAAAAAAATGAGAAAAAATATTTCTTCATCAAAACTCTCACCGTTTTCGATTTCAGTCTGATTTCAAAATAGCACAAGCGTTAAGACATTTTAATCCTCTTTATTTTGACATCAAATTTAGTGTGTTTAGAAAATGAATTCTGCTATTTTTATTCAAAATAGAATTTTTTGTAAAATGGGCACTCATTTTGGTCGCTCCTGTCTGTAGGGACCTAATGCAGCAGAGATGCACTGCCAGATGTTTAGTTTGGTAAATATGGGGTTCTTTCTCATGTTTTCCAATACTCAGCTGGCTGGTATCTCTTTCATCTACTCAAAATCCTGTCACCTGCCTGACTATAATTTTGGTACATTGGGAGCAAGCATGAATACGTTAGATCCTGGATCTGTGACAGCACCTCCAAGTCAATATTTGCTTACTGAATAATACCAAAGTATAATAGAAATAATAAAGCTCATTATTTACATACATATAGGTTGGATTTCAGATACTTTACCCTGGTCATCAGACTCAAGCTTTCCCACACACAATGTGTGCACATTCTCCATTCGCTATAGGCTATAAAGTATACTTACTGATCCTGGATGTAGTTTGAATCCCTGTAGCATAGCTGTAGTGAATGGATTGAGTTCCTTTGTAATAGGTGGTTTCTCAATTACTGATTGTAGACTGCTGTTGTCTTGTGAACTAATAGTGTCAATATTCCCTGAAACAAAATCAGAATTTAACATTATTAATCTTTAGAAAGAAAAAAAATTATTAGGTCTCATATTCATGACATGTGATATTGAAATATCAACGATGGTCACTGACATAAAAGCTATTAGTAGTTAACTAAGAAGCTTGTAACAGATAAAAATCCTTTTATTTTCTTGAAATTCAAAACAGGCTCATGAATGAAAAGGTTTGATTAAACGGAACTGTCTTCACATCAAGATTCATATTAAAAATGTCCCTAAATCCTATCAAAATAATTCTCATTTGTATTTTGTTGTTATTGACCTAAAACTTTTCAAATAGAGTAAACTTTGAAACAAAGTATGAACTAGCAACAACATATCAGTATAAATCTACTTGTAAGTTGTAGCTAAATATTATGTCATTTTCTTTAATGTACAATTATGACAGTAAGTTGACAGTAAGATGTAATGACCTATGACCTACAGTATGACCTTAGATCCTATTCAAGGGACTACTAACCTGGTAAGAGAGGCAAGAATGCACTGAGTTGTTCTTTGAGTTTCTTAGTGGAGAATGTAAACAGGTGTCAGTAAGATGTGATGATATAAGGAACGACCTATGACCTATGATCTTAGATCCTGTTCAAAGGTCTACTAACCTGGTAAGAGAGGCAAGAATGCACTGAGTTGTTCTTTAAGTTTCTTCGTAGAGTTCAGTTGTCAATAAGATAAGATGATATAAAGAACAATCTATGGACCTATGACCTTACATCCTATTCAAGGGACTACTAACCTGGTAATAGAGGCAAGAATGCACTGAGTTGTTCTTTGAGTTTCTTGGTTGAGAATTTATTATAGCTGTGTTCCAATCCATAATGACTGATCATGTGTGTTTCACCAGTTACCTCTGAACCTGATGAGAAAAGAAGGAATTAAACAAATGATTTTACATTACGTCTCTACTAGGTTGAGAGAATGTTAGAAATAAAATGCTCTATTAAATTTAATTGTCAGAAATATGATGAAACAGCAATTCTTTTGGCTCAATTGATCATGGGCCCAGAAGCAACTTAGCAGCACCAGATTACTTTTCGTAATATGTTCTCTGTTTATTTTCGTTAGAATGTATGTTTCTGCATCCTCCTCCCACCTCCCAAGTTTCCATTTCTTCTTTCCTTTTCCCTCTGCGCCTCTGAATAGTTTGAACTAGATCAATAGTGCATTAAAAATACTGTATTATATTATTATTATTATTATTGGTCTAACCCTTTCTTGTTGAACACCAAATAGGGTAGCAGCAACATTCCTATTTTAAAGGCTTTTGGTGCAACAAGGCTGGGGATCAAACCGGCTGGTCTTAATTCTACGCACTGCATAATACGCGCTAAATTCAATGGAGCCCAAGTATGCATTCACTATTATAAAATGGCTCTGTGATTTTATGCATCATGGTTGGTCAAAACGCGTCACGTGTGATGCTGTATTTTCGATGCAAAGCACCAGCGTGCATTTTCGGCGCAAAAAAGTGATAACACACTCCATCCGAGTCTTTTTTACTTTCTTGGATGACGATCGTGATGTAGATCTTAAGCTACTTACCAAAAATTCCAAGGGATAATCCCTTGGAATTTTTTGGTAAGTAACTCAAGATCTACTAGATGTAGCAAAATGTCGCAATTTTATAAAAGTGTTAACACACTTCCCTGTATTGTGCGATTAAACATAAATGCAGTGATCGCTCCATGCTTCGGATGGAGCTCTCTGCACACTCGCCTGCGGCTCGTTTCAGCGCGACCCCTATCCAAAGTTATATCGCGGTGCACTGCATTCACCGCTAACGCACGCTCAGGCGTGTGTTAATGCTATAATACATGCACCATGCATAGGCCATAGCAAAGGAGGGTTTTACTATTATTTCAAAGTTCAAAATCCATTCTTTTACGGCTAAAAAATGGAAGAAAGGTGTCAAAAGGTAAAATTTCTAAAAATTGTTGAATTATTACGGACAATTCCATAATATATCGCAAAATTTTAAAGGTAAATACATAATCAAAAGTGTTTATTTGAACTTCAATATGAGCACGTAAAATTAGGACACGCTCCATGAATGTCAACAATAGGTACTCCCAGATAAAAAGCAAAAATGCTCTGACAGTCACAAATCATACATTAAAAAAAAGTTCAATGTTTCATTTAGCATGTACATGACTTAAAACTCACTTTAAAATCTCAGAAAGCGCAAAAAACCAGCTAAAACAGCTCCCTTACCGTGTTGAAAATTTCAATGAGAAAGCTGTCTCTGCATGAGCTATCGATAGTCAAAACGATCATCATATGTGCGTCATGCGTGCACCCACCATGGTGAGCCCTTACGATAGGGCTTCTGTACAGCAGGCACGGGACATGCCGACACGCACGGAAAACGAGAGAAATTCACAGAAAAAATCAAAAGAGGACCGTTTGACTGTTACTTTGACAAGCCATTTCTATGCCTCTAAAATCTAATTGTTTGTTTATATGGGGATGAGATATCAAGGACGTATGGATAGACACATAAATAAACAGCCATAAAATGCCAAAGACTCTGATTTAACGACATTTGTTGCCACTCAAGATATAGGGGAAAAAACAAGGTAAGTTTTGATAACTATGCCTCAAAATGAGTACTAGCACTTCGTAACATTTTCAGGGGAAAATTTCTGGGTTTAGGAGGTTGATAATGACTTTTTCCGTTCGTTACACTCGTAGACTTATATATAATCAATAATTCTTGGGCACTTACAAAATAAAAAAAAAATCACAAAAACCAAGGCGCTGCATTCGCTTTTCCCAGGGGATATCGGAAGTGTTTTTTGTTCTCGAGATACCGATTTTTGTGTACCTACATGTATTTGCATGTGTGCGCGAGAGCGCCGTCTTGCGTTTGTGGGGGTAGAGTAAAGTGCCCGAAATACGACCCTTGCCGAGATTCGACCAGTTTCAGACAAATATGGAAAATAGAACCCCAAAACACACTCAAACACACTCCAATCAACTCATATCACAAGCACACATCGTCACTGAAGTCAAACAAAAAAAAAAGAATCACAAAAAAATCATTCTAATGTAGGCCTAGGCTAAATACCTTAATTTTGCTCCTAAAATCCCAGATTTTGCTGAAAATCTTGAAGCCCCTGCGCGCTTAGCCCTGATCGTAACTATCCTACAGAAAAAAGAAACCCGGAAGTGACTCTACAGTGCTAGAGTTACAACACTGCAATCATGTGACTTCCAAGATTTTTTTCTCTGCCCTAGTTTCGACCGGGTATTCATGCCGCGGCGGCCCCGGTCTGTCGGCAGAGCGCGATGTGCTACCGGTCCTGCAAGTGAGCCAAGATTTCAGCGGTGCGTATTGACTTTTCACGCCTGGTCGAATTTATGCAACGGTATGTCTAATCTCCGCAAGAAGGTAGGTGTTATAAAACTTCCAATTTTACTATCAAATAGTTTTTTATTTAAAAAAAAATTATAACAATTATTTAGTCTAAGTTAGATCTAACGTTAGATCTAATTTATAATATGCTTCTAATCTGTTGAAAATGAGAGATGATATGTTTTTCATTTTCAAACTAGAGCTGCAAAAAGCTTAAGTGGTCGAATTTTGGGCACTTTACTCTACCCATCAACGAATAAAAAAGAGAGGGTCTGACAGCGATTTTCGGATTTAGACTCTATTTCAAGTTGGTTATTCAGCTTTATCTGTGTTATTTGCCTCAAGTCAGATAAAGAAAATGCAGCAACAGTTGGTATAAACATAGACAACGCTCGGCACTAACATGTGCCCGGGCGCCCGGGGCAACTAGATTGGGCTGTCGGGCAACCAAATCCAGAAAAAATGAACAAAGTAGTTGCCCGACCGGGCGCCCACATTTTGGGGGATCTTTTTGTGGTATATGAGAAATTCAAATTGTATAAATAATTTCACTTGTAATCTTGTAATCATATTCCACCGAAGCGCACACTTCCCTGGTTTGAGGATTGAGATGGCCAATGATTATGTAGAGTGCATGCAGCGCGCATTGAGTGTGCCATGTTAATGTGTATAATCAAAGACACTCCATGTGTGTAGATCTATGTGTGTGTGTTGCAATAAAAGGCGCATGTGATGGAGTTCTGTGGTTGAGATGTATATTATAAAGAAAGAGAGAGAGGGAGAGGGAAAGAGAGAGAGAGGGCGGGGGAGATATAAAGTTGATGAAAAATCATGAAAAGTAGAAAGATGGGGACGGAAGCAGAAAGTTTGTATCATGTTTGATGAAGCGACAAGGTTTGTTTTGGCTAGAGCATGGATCGTATTAAAGCAAAAATATCGGTGATTTTGGGGATTCCACTATTACTGGAGATAGTCTTGCGATCATGCCACTTTGTCATAAACATTATGTGACTGATGGGAAAACTTACAAGATGCATATTCAGGCTGAAAAATAATGATTGAACAAAGAGGGACAAAAAATTGAAAAATAATAAGAATACAGTAATGGACCCCCGCAAAAGAAAAGAAAAAAAATGAAATAACAATACCAAAAAAAAATTCATAAAACAAAAACAAAAGTAAATAAAAAATTAATTAAAAAAAAAAAACATTTAAAAAAATAAATGAAGGAATTATTGAAGTAATCTTAGTTTTACATGAGAAACAACAAAACAATTAGCGCTGAAGTGAAGATTAAACAAAAGAATTAAAAGAAAATACATCGGTACTTAATAAACTACCAGGGTCTGCATGCAGCGTAGACTAGTACTACCACAACAGTGCCGATCGCGATGCAAGCTCTAGCTGTTTTGAAAACTGCGGCCACGCGAAGCTGTTCTTATCAGAGGTTTTATGCTTATTTTGGACCTGTCAGAACCTGATTTTTCTCAGGAACGATATTCTAGGGGTAAGATTTCTTGTGTGATTGTTATGTTTGATGCATATTTTGTTGTGGAGTCGAGGTAAATGTGCAATCTGTTTTTATTATCGCAAGCACCCTTCAGTTCATCGCCAATGTCCAGGCCGGTAGCTTCGGGTGTTTACACACTCTCCACCTGGTAAGTTGCAAATATGTCGTGCGGTCAATTAACATCAAAATATGATGTTTTAACCTAAAAAAAACCTCTGAATATACTTCTTCCAGAGCTTTCCCATCAACTTGGACCTTCATACAAGGTATGTACTAATTATGTAGTGTGATTTAACTCTTCATATTTTGACAAAATTCGTTAGAACTATGGTAGTATTAAGTCTTTGACTTTGCGTCGATCCCAATGCAAGCCTGTCTCTATATCGCACCCCCAACTTTTGACTTTTTGTCACCGGAAAAAAACGGCGGCGTATACACCGATAATTACGGTATTTTTGGTATTTTTTTTGTTTTCATGTTTGAGTGAATTTATGATTCATTATTATGAGCCTATGCTCTATGAAGCCCCCAAACGAGAATGAACCACAGTTAGTTGTTGCCGCAAACCAGGTGTGATTAGTACACATGTGAATCAAACAAAGATCTTTGTTTTTAATGTTTTTTTTTTTTTTTTTTTTTTTTTCGGGCAACCAGATTTTTCATTCGGGCAAAATGGAAATCTGGTTGCCCGACAGGGCAACCAAAAAAAAATGTTAGTGTTGAGCGTTGACATAGATCTAGTACTGTAAAATATTGTATTCTGATACTTATAAGCCGTAAGAAACTAAGTGCGTAGCTTAAGCTGCTTAGTTTTTGGTCCTTCATAATTCATTGTAAAATTTTATTTTGACCCAACACCACTTTTCATGAGTGGGGCCAAGCTTTTTTTGTCAAGACAATACGCTTACCGGGTCCCGATATTGTTGGTGGATCTTTGAGGAGATAAAACGGATCTGGATCAACACTGGGTGGGCTAAGGAACTGTTTAGATGACATTGGAGACCTCTGACGAATCGGAGTAGGCATTTTCGATGGAATTCCTCCGTAATTTGAAGACGAATCGGAGGGACTTCGCTTGAAAAGAGACATCTTCACAAAATTATTATTTTTCATTGATACTCCACCACTAGTGGGCGCTATGCACAAAAAGGCTCTGTTCGGGTTGTGTCCTCGGGTCCTCTTTGCCCCGTTTTTTTGTTGTTGCTATTTCTTCAATTTATATAAAAGCTTTTAAATATATTAAGATATTTTTTTTTTTGCTCTATATTCATCTTATGCCATGTTACAATTACTAACATATTGCTGAAACCTGAGCTGAATATACCTACATGCAGACCGAGTGCCATATACAATATTTAGGAGCTTTTAGGCAAATAATTTAGATTTTTTAAATTCTACTTA
>CALNVZ010003434.1:44439556-44453112 GCA_940671915.1 Paracentrotus lividus | reverse complement strand
TCGAAACTTTTTTTTTAATTATTATCCTTATTATATTGTCATCTATACCTACTATCATTGGCGGCGATCCCGGGGGGGGGGGGGACGGGGGGACGTGTTCCCCCCCCCTCGATTTTTTTTTGGGGGATCGTCCCCCCTCGATTTTTAAGGCTAATATATTTTTATGAAGTGATTAGCTTGTGAAGCTAATAAAGAGGTAAATGTATGTCAAATACACATGTTAAATGTTATTATAAGGCAAAATTTTCGGCTCGCGCTTCGCGCTCGCAAACATTTTCATTAGATTCTGCATAATGTGCGAAGTATGCAAATTTTTAGTGTATTATTTTTCACTTTCGGGTGTTTCCGTACCCCCCCCCCAGCCGTGACATGAAATCGCCGCGCTTGCCTACTATGTTTTTTTTTTAAACAGTAAATTATAAAACCATAGTTTGATTAAACTATCTCTCTCTCAAAACCACCCTTGGCCCTACCTCACCCCATCTCTCTCTCTCAGTCTATAATTAGGCTGATAAGCCTATGTTTTGTTTGATGTTTTTTTTTATTTGATTTGATTTGATTTATTTGTCAAGTATAAACAACATTCACATAAGCTTGACGGGATGACCCATGAAAGCCCTAGAGCTTATTTACAACGGGTCCCAACATAATAGAATAAAGTTAATACAAGTACAAAATCATAAATTATAATATATACATGGAACGTATTTACAGCAAACTTTAAACAGTTAATTAAACATAAAAACTAGTTCAAAACATAAACACATTAAATAAATTAAAGTAAAACATTGAGAAAATAATATTTCAAGGCATGTCATACTGTCGTTACAACGTCGCTTGCTTCAATTGTTTTAGTCTCAATTGAAAGAAACTCCTTAAGCACTCTTTTGAAATGTGCGTAGTTTTCTATTGCTTTAATATGATTAGGAAGAGAATTCCAGTATTTGATGGCATTGTAATAAAAGCAATTTGATTTGATTTGATTTGATTTTATTCGTCGAGTGAAACATTTATGAAAGAAAAGAAAGAAACACCGACAAGGATAGCCCATGAAAGCCGAAAAGGCTTATTTACAATGGGGTCCTTTCTAGTGAAACGTAGGATATAATATGACATAATGAGAACAAAGTAGAATAACTAAATTATTCATACATATAACAACAGATAATAATACAAAGAGATGAACGAATCACCAACAAAATTTGCTAAATATTAATACATTCAGCGAATTATAGTTTAACATAATTGTACTCTATAAAAACAATGATTGATTGTGATTAAGCTGTATCTGCATGTTGTGCTAGTTTCCTGTTTTAGGTGTTGCTTTAATACACTCTTGAAATTAATAAACTTCTTAATAGCTTTACATGATTGGAAGAGAATTCCAGCATTGGATACCATAAAAAATAAAAAGTGTTCCTTAATATCCTTCACGTTTAGGTAAAACGAAATTAAAATGACTATTTCTAGTTACGTGTTCATGGATATTTGAGACACGAGTGAAATATTATTAATATAATGATCTAAAGTATCTGAGTAGAATATTTTATGCACATGGTGCAACACTAATTGTTTAGACCTTTGATCTACATAGAGTAAACCTGCTTCTTCAAGTTCATTACTACCGACATGTGTTCTTGGCCTAAAATGTTAATGAATCTTACAACCTTATTCTGAATTATCCTTAATTTTTTCTTATCAGTCTTGCCAGACTACTGAACCAAGCTGCATTGGCATAGTCAAACAGGCATTGTATTAAAGCAAAACATAGAATTCGTCTTGATTTTGTATTCATACAAGCTTGGTATCTATATAAAATTTTAAACGAGAATTAGCCTTTTTAGCAATTGAGTCTACCAACCCTGTCCATGATAAATCACTTGTTAAATCTATTCTAAGTATTTTACTGATATCTTTCTTACAATCACCTGATTATTATAGGTTACCTTGAAATCATGTGCATGTTTCAACTTTCCCTTTGAACAAAATAAATGCTTTCTGTTTTCCCAACATGTAACTGAGCTTATTGTCCGTCATCCACTCAATGCAATTTGCAAGTTCTTTACTAAGCTTTTCTCCAATCGTCTTAGAGTTAGTGTCTGAATATAGTAAAACGCTATCGTCAGCATATAAAAGTAATTTAGAACCGTTAACACAAGAACACATATCATTAATATAACACATAAAAAGAATAGGGCCTAAAATGCTTCCCTGTGGAACTCCGCATTTAATAGGCAGGGAATCAGATAATACCTTTGCATAGTTACCACTTGATGACGATTAGTTAATAAGATTTGAACCATTTGACACATGAGGAATCCAAACCCATGACCTCTAATTTCTTTAAAAGTATGCTATGATTAACAGTATCAAAGGCTTTTTGTAAGTCCAGAAGAACCATTCCAACAAAGCGCCCTTGAGAAACTTCATTCCTAATAAAAATCCGACAAATGTATAAAGCAGGTTTCAGTGGAGTATCCATTGCGAAAACCCGATTGAAATTCATAAATTAACTTTTTTTCTTGAAAGTATTTCTCTATTTGTGCATGAACAGATTTTTCCAAAATTTTGAGACTACACTTAAAACGCTGATAGGCCTATAGTTGCCACATCAGTTTTATCTTTTTTTTATAAAAGAGGAGTTACCTTCGCAATTTTCATGTCGTCGGGAAAAGTAGAGGACATAAGAGATAAATTTATGATATAATTTAATGGTTTATACAGAATTTTTGCCCCGTCTTTTAAAAATCTTGCTGGTATCATATCCAGCCCAGTACTTTTAGAAATTTTCAATTTTTTAATTCATCCAAAACAAACTTTGCAGTAACGGGGGAAAAATGAAACTATCTTTCGAGATTCCTTTCTCGTCAATAAAATTTTGAAATTTGTCACTGTCGGTATGATATTTGTCGGTTTTTAATGGTAATTTATTAACTAACCTGTCTGCTACAGTCGTAAAATAATTATTAAACTCATTTGCAATTTTAGTTTTATCATGACTTAATTCTCCTGTACATTAATGACCGTCTCTTGAATTGCCAATACTACCAACTCGCCCTGGCAAGCTAAAGTTATAAAGACTATTTCTTGTATCATAATATGTAAGTTCGAGACAAGGTTAAAGTTGAGGCCAATATAATGATTTGCTCTCGAGTGGTAAATTTTGGGTGCATGGTGCAGTATTAATTGTTTTGATCTTTGATTTACATCAAGTAGACCAGCTGCAGAGAGCTCTCTGTAACCAACATGTGATCTTGGGCCTAAACAATTGATGAATCTTACCATCTTATTTTGTGTGATTTTCAACTTCTTTTAGATCTAATTTGCCTAAATTAGAATACCACGTAGCGTTAGCATAATCGAATAAACATTGAATGAGAGCAAAACATAATATACGCCTTGCATGTAGATTCATACAATTTTGATATCTATACAAAAATTTTCAAACGGAGTTTGCCTTCTTTACAATAGATTCTACTAAAGAACAAAATGAAACCTTACAATTTAATTCGATGCCTAGATACTTAACGGATTCTTTTTTCTGAATGATTTGATCTTTGTAAGCTACGTTGAATCATCTTCCTTTTTCTTATTACTTTTGTTGGAAAAAAAATACTTTCTGTTTTACCCAAATGTAAAGATAGCATATTATCAGTCATCCAATCAACACATGTTACATCTCAAAGACAAAACAACTTACATTTTTATCCAGCCAATGAAATCAAATTTAACCATCATAAACAATCAAATAAAAAGATATGAGGGCTCAAAGTTGAATTGCAAGACATTTTTTGAGGGGTTTGTATGAGCAAGTTTGCCAGGATGCCAATCTATACGCAAATAGGCCTACCCCCCCCCACACACACACACACACACACCGACTCTCTCTCTCTCTCCCCCAGTCTATCTCCACTGTCTCTTCCCTTTCTCACCGTATCTCAATTTTGTGTCGAGGAGACGTTTCAGACTTCTCAGAATCTCAGAGAATCCTCCAAGTGAAATACTACTCTTTAGTGGTAACACCTTCTCTTTTTCCTCATCATCATGATTGACCTGACTCTAGCTCTCACCCACAGCGGTAATACCTTCTCTTTTTCCTCATCATCATGATTGACCTGACTCTAGCTCTCACCCACACTGAAAAGATAACTTTGTCAATTGACAAATATAAATTTGTCATTAATGTGGTTTAATTTAACAAAATTAATAAATTGTCATGCAAAGATTTGTCATTATAGATTTGTCATGCACCTTACATGACGAATTTTATTGTCATGAAAAGTGGTCTAATTTGACAAACCTTTTTCAAAGTTTGTCATTGCAACATTTTAATTCCTCATTCTATTTTCAATTTTTTTTTTTTCATTCATCAATTTGTACTGCATTTTGACGTTAATTGTCATGTAACAGTCAGAAAACACACCTGTAATAAACAAACAATTACAGATAGTTAATATTTTTGTCAGTTTTAATAGAACCTCGAAATTCCTGAGGAAACAATTCAAAATACATCAAATCCAGTCAACACTTGCCAGCTCAAGCCTTGCCTCGCAGCTAAATCACGGCGACCGGCGAGTGATTCGAAGACGCTGTTATGTGCGGGTTTCCAAACTGTCTTCAGAGCTAAATTTGTCATGCATTTTGCTCGTCAACAAATTGATTGTTTTTCAGCAAATAATTTGTATTATAATTCGTTATGGCCGACTTAAAATCGTCATTTCTACATTGACTGCGAAGAGGATTTGTCATTACGGTTGCGAAGAGTCGTCACGCAAATAAATCAGTCATGCGCAAGTTTGTTTTTGTCAACACAGTTGAAACTTTGTAATAGTGCTCGATCATTTGTTATGTATACTACCATGAGTTTGTCATTTCACATTATATCGCAAAACAATTATTTTACCCCGATTGACGAATTAATCTGGCCTTGTGACAAAGTTATCTTTTCAGTGCACAGCGGTAATACCTTCTCTTTTTCCTCATCATCATGATTGACCTGACTCTAGCTCTCACCCACAGCGGTAATACCTTCTCTTTTTTCCTCATCATCATGATTGACCTGACTCTAGCTCTCACCCACAGCGGTAATACCTTCTCTTTTCCTCATCATCATGATTGACTCGACTCTCTCACCACAGCGGTAATATACCTTCTCTTTTTCCTCATCATCATGATGATTGTACCTGACTCTCTCACCCACAGCGGTAATACCTTCTCTTTTTCCTCATCATCATGATTGACCTGACTCTCTCACCCACAGTCTCTTATAAACATAACGAATCGGAACCATCATAACTAGTACATGAAACAAATTGTAATGACAATTAGAACTTTATTGGCTAATTACATCATCATCGATTGTGTAAAGTCTGCATAAATTAATTTTTTGTAACGGTCTCCTTCTTATTCAATGATTTCTCGTTCAACGATAGGTTATCTCAAATGAATATCATCTGCCTGAGCTGTCTGGGATCATTGTGATCTATGGAAATAGAAATTTAAAAAACAATCACATTAGTCATCATTTTGTATCACGGAAACAATTTTTTGTTTCTCCCTGATCATGCTGATGATAACACATGTCACATTTAAGAGGGTAATTTATGCTGAATATTTGAGAGAGAGAAAAAAGCATTGGTTGTAGTTTTCATGATAATCGGCAATTTTTTTTTTCAAATACATGTATTTATAATACACGGTATAAGGTCATACATTGAAGTTGTTGTTGTAATTATAGGCCTACTCATGTAGTTCTTAACATATATAATGAGCAAAGTATTGGAATAATTTGCAATAAAGACGAAATAAGGTGCAGAGCATCGGAACCACATTTTGAAAATATTGTGGGGCGGTTGAGATTTCTTATCATCTTCAACAACTTCAATAACAACAACAAAATCGAAAAGAATTGGTAATGATGAATAAAAACTAACATCATATATTTAATTTTCATTGAAACAATATCGTATTTTATTTGATATAACTTCGTCTTTAATGGAAATCATAAAGATGTCTTACCTATATTGTGTTTGGGTTGATAGTCTTAAACGGGTGCACCCATGTTGGCGGGTCTGCAGTTAACATAACGTCTCCTGCTGTTTCTTCTGTATTTCCTGTCACAAACACAGTTATCACCACGGTCATTCTGGCAGACTGCATGAAAATGGAAACAAATCAAAGTGGTAAACAACAAACAACCGTCCCAGGCATTATGTTGGTATCTCCGTGACCTGTGATGAGACAGGTAGTAACGACTCTGAGACTCGGGAGTCGCAGAGACGTCTCGGAGACATCGATCGACGTCCCATATGAGTCTCCGCAACGTCTCATGAGTAATGTGAAAAGCAAACATGTTCAACTTTCATAGCAATTATCTTTTCCCGTCCAGGAGACGTCTCTGCCATGTCTCCAAGTCTCGAAGACGTCTCATCAAATGAGATACTGCGTTTAGGCTTCAATTATTATTATTATCATTTTTTTTGGTTATAAATCTGAAAGTCAGAACTGGAACTCATATGGCTATAGTATAAACCCGTATTACCCAATGGAGGAGGGATGGTATGCCAAAAAAGGGTTATATTTTGATTGAATACTAAATGTATATTTTCACCAAAATCTTATTTAAAAAAAAGAAAATAAAAGAATTTTCAATCGTAGACAGAGAAACGAAAAAGTATTTACTAATCGCATTTAGGCAATTAAAGTATTAGGTCCGGCGCATTGCCAGATTTGCACGATGATATCCTTAACCATAATATTTAATGTTTCTTCGATATTATTATCATCTTTTTTTTTTAATGTATTGAAAAATCGCAATTTTGAATATTCACAAGAATCTTTGTGTTTTCTTTTCGTCAGGACAGACTCATAGGTCTATTGCTTTAAAAAAAAAAAAATAAATAAAAAATAAAATAAAAAATGGTTTGACTGACCCAAATCTGTGTCCATCATGTCCCTTGGGGGTAATACACTATTCCGGTTCATTTATTGCCATATATCTAGTATGGATTAACAATATTGACTCGGAATGGTGTCAATTTGCCCGTTCAGATGGTAATCTTAATATCAATTATACTCACATTTGAATCGTCCTCTCTTCACCATGGGCTCGCTTCCATAAACCATATCCTCCAAAAAATCACCTTCCTCCATCGATCGTTTGTCGAAGAATTCTTCATCTTCCTCCATAGCGATGACGGAGGCGACGACGACAGCGAGAGCGAGGAAGACGTAGAAGAACTTCATTTTGTTATGTACTGGCAAATAGAGAAATACGTGTATTTTGTAATAAACGTAATTTGGACAGTAAAACTGAGTGATTGTTTACATTTTGCCGCATGCATTTTTTTTTTTTTTTTTTTTTGTATGAGTGAGTGACAGGGATAAACTTTATGCCTAGGCTGAATTATTAATAAAAAGTTTATGAAAAGAGGGGTTTCTCATTCTCTCAGTAATAAAACAAAAAGTTATTTGAGTTCAATATAAAATTCGATCAAATACAATAAGCCAATATAGTTTTATCATGATTACAGGCCTGTGCTTTAATTTTCTATTGTATTCCTTCTTTTTTGTTCATAAATATATTTTTTCTACACTCTAAAAAAAATGAGTAAAATCTTACCCAATATTGAGCAAAAAGGTAACTCGCGTGAAATTGAGTAAAAAATATTACTCATGCGTTGAGCTAAATGTTACTGACTAAAAAATATTACTCATGCGGTTGAGCTAAATGTTACTCAGAAAAGAGTAACTTTTAGTCATCTATGTATCATTCCTAATCCTAGCTTCGAAAGGAGTAAACCATTAACCATTAGTTTACTCATTTTCTTGCGAGTTACCTTTTGACTCTGTTAAGAGTAAACAAAATTTACTCCGTTGGGAGTAAAGCATTAGTTTACTCAGTTGGGAGTAAAGCATTAGTTTACTCATTTTCTTGCGAGTTACCTTTTTTTTTACAGTGTATATGGTTTTCAAAAAAATACATGTAGTATGATTATTTTAACATAACGAGCAATAACAAAGATGATTTTACAGATAACGACCATATCGCTGAATTACAAAACAATCTCGATAATAACATCAAACACTGACCCCCTCCCCCATAAAAAATACTACCAAATACATAACTTAACTCTACAGGCAACATTAATTTCACTTATGCAAAAAGATGATCCATGCACCTCTACTCGGGACTGAATAATAGGACTCTGAAGATTGGTAGATCTTTGAAGATCCGCATGCAAGATAAATGATAGATAATGAAGACGATTATTACCTTGATTCCAATGATGCCTGTAGAGTGAGATGCTGAGATGGTTATGTCTCAATACGACTTATCGGAACCCTTTTTATACTTTCTCATCCTCTCTAGCTATAATGTCGTTAACCTCCTAAATTAATCCCCTTTCATTCTATAAAAAGCCCTTAAATTAAAAATGGTTTGCTAAGAAGTGACCCTTTAAAAATAAGAAAGCAACCATGTTCAACGTTTATATAACCTCAGTACATCATCACTTTTCATTGTAAAACTATCAGGGCTTAGCTTGCTTATTGTAATATGGAGAATCAATTATAAATCTCATTTACCTGGAACCATTTAATACTTTAATTGCAGTGATTCGGTTGAGCGTATCCATGGTAACAGATATGTCCTTCAAGAGTATGTCATCTCTTTTATGTTTCTTAGATTCAAGTTAATACCTCGCTACCCGCTAATACGAAACTGATGATGGATTATAGCGACATAAGACAGAAACGAAGAAAGAAGAAGAAGAAGACGACAAAAAAAGAAAGATTATTCATTGTGTTGAGCATATTTTTCTGTGGCTTCATAGCATAGCATCCAAGGTAAAAATCGCTACACGGCGATTCTTTGAAAAGTGAACCCTTTTTGGAAAAAATAAAGTTTGTCCTTTTTGTTTTTAAGCTGCACATTCATATAGAGCATTGTCTGAAGTTTCATGAAATGCATTTTTGATCTTAATTTTACAAATTTTTCATGCTCATTTGCATAAATTAACATGCAAAAAATTTGAATAGAAAAATGGTACGTAAAATATCATTTGTTTGACCCTGACTTAATTGTATATGCTGGTCTCCTTACTTTGATTATTGTCATTATACCCTTTTTTAACTTCATTCCTTTAAATTTAAATGAAAAATAATGGTGTTGAATTGATTGTTTTAAGATAATTAACTAAAGAAACTAATTGCTATCAAATGTCACACACGTGACCCAAAAACACGAAAAGTTAACGCCCCCCAAAAACCATGGTTCTATTATTATTACAATTTTTTCTCCAAAGCTAGATATAATGTGCCTTGCATCTCACCAAATATGAAGCCATGATAGCTTTTAATTTAGTTATTAATTAACTTTGGAATTGGTCACACACGTGACCCACGGGTCACGTGTGTGACCAACTATGGTCATGCCTTAAAAAAATGGACCATTCTTTGAAAAGTGAACCTTTTGGGGACAAATAATTTTTTGCTTTTTTATTTTAAGCTGCATATTCAAATAGAGCAATGTCTGAAGTTTCATGAACTGATGTTTTTCGTGATTTTTGTAATTGTTCATGCTCATTTGCATAAATCAACATAAATGATAATTAAATGGAAAAATGGTAAAAAAAAATATTATTTTTTTTAACCCTGACTGGAATGGATATGCTGACTTCCTTACTTGGATTACTTTCATTATATTATTATTTACCTCTATTCCTTTTAATTCTAACCCCCCCCAAAAAAAAAAAAAAAAAAAAATAATAATAATAATGTTGTTAAATTGATTATATTAAGATAATCAACCCTGGAAATTAATTGCCCTCAAAATGTCACACACAAGTAACCAGAAAAAACACAGTTTATGCCCCGTCTTAACCATGGCTCTGGTATTATTATAATTATTTGTTCAAAGCTAGATTTAATGTACCTTGCATCTCACTAAATATGAATCCATGACAAGTTTTAATTTGATTATTAATTAGCAAAAAAATTGGTCACACACGTGACCCGCTGGGTGGGGGCGGTCATAAATTCTGAATATTTTCACTTTCATTTGCTGAGATCAATTAATTTTAGCATTATTATGCTCCAAAATGGTTCTGCAATAATTTTTGCGAAAAAACAAAACAACAAAAAAAAACAACAAAAAGAACAAACAAACAAACAAAACAAAAGGTCGAAAAAACAAGGAAATACATAAGAAATTCATAAAACAATGAAATACACAAGGAATTTAGTTCGATATCAAATTTTTTTCCAAGTACAATGGTTAGGAATCCTTTAAAGATTATGCAAACACAAAATTAGCATTCCAGAAGCTGTAGTTTGTCAATTAGAACAAAAATTATGATTTCATGCAATGCATAAATTAGCATAATTAATTCATATAAAATAAATTATTATTATTATGGGAAAATTAACAGTGCTTGCTTGTAGTTACATCACACAATACCATCGTGCAAATTTTCGGCGCGCTCGCGCGATCAACAGCCAAGATCTTATAGGGGGGCATCATGGCCCCCCTCCCTACCCGCCCCTCCCCCAATCTTGACAGCTACCAAAACACCCCATTGACTGACTAGGGTTGAGTTCATAACTTTTTTTACCACAGCGGATATAGTAATTGCTCAAAATGAACATTTATTGCATAATACATAATTATATTAAATTTTCTGTACAATTTGCCATAGGTCACACACGTGACCCACTAAAATGTCACACACGTGACCCGACATCACGATATAAAATAATAGATAAAAAAAGAAATTTCAGAGATGACTCCTATCCAGTGGTATTTTTTGGTTAACAGGTCCATAATGCATATCTCACAACAATAAGAACATTTCATCATTTTAAAACTCACAGGAATTTCAAAATGAAATTGAACTTTCAAAATCATGCCGTTCTGTGAAGTCACACAAGTGACCCACTTCTTTTGACCTCTGACCTTAAACATGCATATTGTAAATATCAAAAAGTATTTACAAATGATAGCCAACAAAATATATTGGCATGATATAAACATTAAATCAGTATATTTTTAAAATTGTTAGAGTTATAGCCAATTAAAGTCAAGATTTTGCATAATTTCGGTCACACACGTGACCAAGAATGGTCCTACAAGCTTTATTTTTTTTTTTTTATCAAGATGTTTTTTTTTCTCATAAATACTTACCATGGTCTAAAGCCAATATGACTAATGCCCGTTTGGTCTCATATCACATGGTCTAATTCCATTTCGTCTACATCCAGTTCGTATTATTATATACCTTTTAGTTGTCTAATTAATTGCCACTTCGCTTGTTTCCAATTTTTCTAATTTCCATTTCGTCTAAAGTCCACTTGGTCTAACACCACTTGGTCAATGATAAGTGGGAATAGACCAAGTATTCATTTAGGAGTTATGCTATATATAGTATTAGACAATTTGGTTATTAGCCAAATTGACATGTAGACCAAGACAGTGGTCATTAGATCACACGCGAACATTTAGACCAAGATTGTATGAGACCAAGCCAGGGGCAGCGATTTTATGTGACGAATGGGGGGGGGGCGGAATCCCCGGAATGGGATTTAGACTCGAACGGAATACTAAAGCATCCTATAAGATACTTTTGTATATACCCAAAATTCGAAACAGAATGACCTACTTCGCACATTATGCAGAAAGTTATGACAATTTTAAGATAAGGTTGGCACAAATAAAACATATTCCACGAATACATAATAGCGACCTGAAGAAAGAGTATTATACATGTATATACGTTAAAGCATTGCATTGTTTATATTTGTTTGGAAACGCGAAGCGTGAGCAGAAAATTTTGCTTAATAATAACATTAATCATTGTATTCACTAGCTGATAATGCCTTAAAGAATATACAAGTGCGAAGCGCGAGTGAAAATCCCATTAATTATGGTTTATAAAATATATATGTTTGTAATCCCTTTCTTATAACATACGAGCGCGAAGCGCGATCGGAAATTGTTTCCATATTGAGCCGAAAACAATGAATTTATAAAAATTTAAAAGTCTATTTCTATCAAAATTTTCTATTGGACAGGTGGGCAAATACAAAATCTATCCAAAATGCTTAGAAAACTATTAGAATTATTAACTGAGCTTTAATAATTCTAATAAACATGGGTTTATCGAGAGGGGATGATAGGACGTCATCGATATCAGAGATCAGTGCGCTTTATAGGGCGTCAAATCGGCAAAATTAAAGATTATGTTATCATTTATTGAAAAATGTTTTATGATTCTCTTTAATGGTGTGAAGTAGATTATGTTTATATTGATTATATAAAAAATTGAAAATAGGGGAACCTATACTCTCTCGTTGTCGAGATGTTGAAGCCAACCTTACAGTAATGATTTGTACTAGTCTCAGCACATTGAAACGTACAATTAAAAAGGTACTACTAAGCCATTAAATTCCCCAGCAACAAACCTAGCTGATTTTTTTTTTCTTTGCCTGAAGGTTCACCTGTCATCTCAGGCCCGTAACTAGGATTTTTACGGGAGGGTTCGAAATCTGCAAAAGTGGACAAAAAGGTACATCAAAATTGTTTGACGTCACGCCGGGCGGCAAAAAGTACATCAATTTTTTCACGGTAGGTGGCCGCGCGAATAAGCGGGGGGGGGGGGGGGGGGGGTTAGGTGTTTTTATTTATTATTTTTGAAAACCGGACCCTTGCTCGCCAGCGGGGGGAGGGTTCGTTCGAACCCCCCGAACCCCCCTAGTTACGGGCCTGCATCTGCCTAGCCTCCGTCCTCATCTTTCTACTTCTCACTCTTTTTTTATCCTCTTTATATCTTTCTCTCTAGTCTTTGTTTCCTCAACCCTCTCATTTCTCTCTCTCTCTCTCTCTCTGGACAGAGCACGATCTATTGTTTGAAATTGCATTTATCTTTTTTTTTTCTTTTATATTTTTCTTTTATATTTTCATATACCGGTACTTAGTAAAAAAAGGTAACAATATATTAAAAGGTTAATTGTGTTAAAATCATTATTGAAACTCAAAATGAGAAATTGTATAGCGCCATCTCTTGATAATAATTTATGCAAAATACTAGATTGGGTCGACAAGTCAAGACGACGAAATTTTGGTAAGTCAACACAAATTCATCCTTTTCATGTGTTATAATGGATAAAATATTACACGATAAAAAATCATAATTTTATCATGATGTGTGATTATATTGGTGATTTTATGGTAGAGAGAATGTGAAATGAAATGATTGATTTTTGAGCTGTTATTAGTGGAAGTTAATTGACGTTGTGTTGACTGACTGACTTTCGGAGCGATCAAACAAGTGGTCGGTCCAGATCTCGGCGGCTGAGCTGAGCGACTGCACTGCTGACCAAAGCATAGAGTCTAGTAAAATGACATCTAACGTTAGCTCAGTTGAGAGTTTTTAAACAAAAATTAACCTGATGTGCATGTGTTGTGAGCTCAATATAAAAAGTGTGTTATCAAAGTTGGATACAAAAACTCCAGATTTACAGACAATTATAAATGTTCAGAGTAAAAAAAAAAAAAACGT
>CALNVZ010003434.1:44408694-44438680 GCA_940671915.1 Paracentrotus lividus | reverse complement strand
ATGTGGCATCGGATATGAAATTATATTCCCTTGATTTTCATGATTTAGAGTTTTAGACCCTAAAACTGACTTGGCAAAATTTTCACAAGGCCATGCAGCTTGCAATCACCTGACTGTAATTAATCATGTTGGTAGTCTTTTACATTTAAAGAGTTCCATACATTTTGTGAACCATTTGTTATTGGTAAAATAAAACTTGTGATCGAACCTCTATAAACTTTTTTTCAATTTGAAATTTGAATAAAATGCATTGACTTTCCCTCAGAACCCCACTTAAACTTATTAGCCTATATTTTAGAGGGAAGACTGAGTTTGTACGAGTTGACTTGTGCATTGATAGACAAAGGGATCACACAATAGCTTTGCACAAACTTCAACTCATACATGTACAAACTTGGTCTTTGACATGGACTTCCATTTATAATTTGATCAACATTTGTTATTATTAGCCCTTTACAATATAGAAATCTCTGTCATGAAATATAAAATGGATACTTTTCATGTGAAAAGTAAAAGATGTGTTGAAATAGTTGTTATCTTTTTTGATATTGTTTGTTCTGTTGACAGGATTCTTATCTTGGTGCATAATTGAACCTTGGAATAATAAATCAATGATTTTTTGTCTGTGTAGCCTGTATTAGACCAAGCATCTGTAACTGTGTGTGTGTACATGTACGTGTACAATGTACATGTAGGTGTATGTTCGATATTGATTAATTATCTGTACAACTCCTATTCATCTAAACCGTGCAATACATGTACTATATTAAAGTATGTGGAGACAAAATAAGATCGTTAAATGAACTATTATTTATTCTGGGAAATATCAGGAATATTTGTTTTCACCACTTAGATTTTATCATTTCACCATCTCACAAAGTAAGTTGCAAGTACTTTTTACTATTGTTTTATTATATTGTACTGTACCATATTGTGAGAGATTGTATATGTACATATTTAGTTCTCATTTTTCATAGAAATGTAAATTGCGTATTGATGATGATCAGTCTACATGTTGTATCAACATCAACTGTATGCATAGAAAAGTTATCATTGTTTATAAAATGTAAATGGGCAATTCCACGGTTAGTCGCATTACACTTTTAGGTGCCAATTTTGTAACTTGGTGGTACCAGGTTTACAAGAATTAGTCTTTCTTTAAAGTTTATACTTTGATTTATACCTGACAACCATAGCTTTAAAATGACAATATAAGAAATGTTGCAGGCTTTTTCTTGTGAACGTCACAACAGGTTAAAAATCGGTTAGTCGCATTACACAAAATGTACAATGAAAAAAATCCACTTGTTAGTATGTTACAAAAAAACATTTTGCTCAAATCAAAATACTTTGGCCAGTTTTATTCCTTGTACCACCTAACCAACATATTTAAGTATCTAGTCAGCTATTTAGAATTGGTAAACAATTTAAAGTATTCCTTAAAGATTGATAAATGTCAGTTAGTCGCATTACGGTTAGTCGCATTACATCATCTTCAGCATCTTTGAAGCAGCACTTAAACTGGAAGAAGAAGAAGAAGAAGTATTTTTTATGTGACTTTTTTGGTTATTTTACCCCCTTTTCTTGAATTGAATGTCATTATTGACCTTTAAATACAGAAATATATCCACCCTTCTCCATTGAAAGTTTCAAGAAAAAATATCAAAAGAATCTTGTGTAATTTGAATTTTAGTGATTTTTTTTTTACATGTAGTCCCACACATTGAATTTTAATGGTGGTTCTAGTTCAAAAGGAAAGGAACGAAATTGAAAAATAATTTTATTGATTTTGAAAGAGTTTTATGATCCATTAACACCCATGGCATTAGATAAGTGATAGGTCACAGAATAAACATCAGAGAGACATTTTTAATTTTTGACAAATGTCCTAGTTGGCGTGGAATTGCCCAAATGCATCTTCAGGGAAACCTGACAATGGGTCAAGCAAGAAGAATAAATTTTCTTCTAATTTTAAAAAGAATTTTGAATAATCAAAGCTAATTTTCAGTTAAGCTATGAAGACATGAAATTCAATTTCTCTGAAAAATATTTCTTATTTAATAAAGCTATGAAAAACGGTACACAAATTACCAGACATATTATTCAATCCATTTTTTTATTATTACGGGATATCATGGTCTATTGTACCCCCACATCATTGAATGAGCAGTATATCTAGTGATGTGTAAGGAAGATCCAATGACCTAAAGCATTATCAAATATTATTGCTTGTACATGTACATGAATATATAATAATAATGGTTTTTATTAATTCAGAAATCAAAGTCGTAGCCACATGGCTAAATTGCATAATATATTATGATTTTTTTTACAAAGTTCGAATACATAATATATAATAGTAATTAATGAGCATAACATAAATATTCTAGTAAATAAATAGTCAATATATATTTGTTTACTATAAAGCCATGCAAAGGAATATATATTTACCATACATAAATTTATTTTGTCATGTTTAGGGGATGGTCTATTATTGCCCCCACATCATTGAATGAGAAGAAGAGTGATGTCCAGGGAAGAGACCAATGATCCATTAGATTCATTGTTCAGTAACTTTCAGCCTTGTTAATTAATATTGCCTTTTACTATGAACACATGATGTAAAATAATATAAATCTACCATGTATCTATGGTCGTGTGTCATGAGTTGGGGGCAAAATGCGTTACGTGTTCAAAAAGTTGGAGAAATACGCATTGTCACAAATGCAAATGTCTCTAGTTGCTTTATAGTGAATCAGACCTGTATAAAAGTAATATATATTTGAAAGCTTAGATTGTAAGAAGAAGATTAAACTTCTTTTTTACCTGTACTGGTGTGTATTAAAGCTATACAGGTGATGCAAGAAAAAATGGTTTAAAAAGTGCCACCATTTCTATGGTCAGTAATTTCTTATTCCTTGCACCAATTGAAATGAATCAACTTGGACTGTGTTAATAGACCCTATGCTTTAAAAAATATAAACATGTAACACAAAAATATTTTGTCCAACCGCGCTACAAGGTGTCCAAAAAAAGGAAAACAAATGTAGTGAAAAAGTGACGTAACCCTTTCTTCTACAATGTTTTACTATTTAAACAATGTTTATTGCAAGAAAAATCTTTCAAACTCAACTCTTTCTTACATACATATTACATGCAAAGAAAAGGAAAAAACACACATAAATTATTGCATGTACAGGGTGATTAAAAAAGGTATTACCATTTTAATGCAATGCCATTCAACTACAAATGTCATTCCAGCCAAATCACCCAAAACACCTCTTGAATAAGAAGTTATTCTAGTGATGTCAAGGAAGAGACCAACGATCCATTAGATTCATTGTTCAATAATTCAGCCTTATTAATTGCCTTTTACTATGAAACCCATAAAAATAATATAAATCTACTATGTATCTATTTTGTCACATCAGGGGATGGTCTATTATTGCCCCCACATCATTGAATAAGAAGAGAGTGATGTCCAAGGAAGAGACCAACGATCCATTAGATTCATTGTTCAATAATTTCAGCCTTATTAATTGCCTTTTACTATGAACCCATAAAATAATATAAATCTACTATGTATCTATTTTGTCACATCAGGGTATCTATATCCCCACATCATTAAATAAGAAGATGATGTCCAAGGAAGAGACCAACGATCATTATTCATTTCTATATATAGCCTCAGTATTAATTTACTATGAACCATAATGATATAAATTGGCTCATGTATCATCTATTGTCACTCAATGGTCTATTATGCCCCCACATCATTGAATAAGAAAGATAGTAGAGATATACCAACGACCATTAGATTCATTGTTCAGTAATACGGACAAGGAGGTGGAGCTAGAGCTCTGTCAGAAGAGCACGCAAGAAACAGATCTATTCAGGGCAACACAGGAGGTAATTCATTAATCTCTTCTAAGGGTGTTTCTTTGCTTGTTAAAGTGAGAACTAGTGTTCGTTTCATGACATTGAAATGTGGAAGACACTGTCTAAAAGTGACTTGGAGAGTTGATAATATTTCACCTATTAAGCATTATTTTGTGCCGTGAGATTTGGAAATGCCAAATGAAAGAAATAACCAAGTGCTTCAGCTTTAAAGGGGACCAATACCCAAGAAATAATCATTTATAAGAAAGAGCACAATCAGAGGAGCAATTTAAAAAAGTTTCATCAAAATCGGTTTAAAAATAAGAAAGTTATGGAAGTTTGAAAAGTCTCGTTTTACCTTCAATGGGGATCCTCAAACTGGCAACATCGGCTTCAAATGGCCGATTTATGGACAACTCCATTGGTTTTGTACACAAATTTTCACATTTTCCCCATTTTCTTCAAATATGTCTACCTCCTTCTGAGCTCAATATACAGTCTGTGTCAAATAAAATGTACAGTTGGAAAACATTTTTTTATAGTGTGAAGGTTAATATCAACGTGTATTGTTTGATTTTCATAAAGCAGGAATATCACTCTTTCTTCTGCAATTTTTTCATCACATTTGGTGCAGTTTTTTTGAGATATGACTAATTTCTTACAATCAAGGAAAGTCTATTTTTCGCACGCCGTCCCATGCTTTGTGTACGATTTCGCATAATGACCGTGAATTCAGCGCTCCAGAACAATAGAAGTGCGTAATTTCGATTTCCTCGTCGCACAAAACTTAGCATAACTTTGTTTTACGAAAGCAAATTATACAGGACAAAGCGCATCAGCAAGAAAAATCTTTTGGCTTTAATTTGGTACTACAAACACACATTATATGAAAAGTTTTCACACCTAAATGATTTTTTCCCTGACTGTACCATTTTTTTTTACATAGACTGTACATGTATGTTGTGTGAAATATATTTTCCCATGACATATTTTGAGCTCAGAAGTAAATAAGACATATTTTGAAAGAAAATGGGGAAAATCTGAAAATTTGTGTACAAAACCAATGGAGAGTTGTCCATAAAATCGGCCATTTTGAAGCTGATGTTGCCAATTTGAGGATCCCCATAGAAGGTAAAACGAGACTTTTCAAACTTCCATAACTCTCTTATTTTATAACCGATTTTGATGAAACTTTTTTTAAATTGCTCCTCTTATTACTCTCTTTCCTATGAAAGTGATTATTTCCTTGGGTATTGGTTTCCTTTAAGTTACATGCACTGACACAGAAATGCATGTATGGGGCAATACAAAATGTTCGGGACCCAAACAGGTTAGCTGTGTGGTATATATTGGATCATATTATGACTATAAGGGCATTTGAAGAGCAATCTTTTCTTGTGGAGCTTTTTATTATGATATTCTTCCCAAATATCATGAAAATAACAGGAAGCTCACATCTTAATCTTCCACACACATTCCCACTACACTAGATTCCCTTTAAAAGCCCAGAGAGGTGATGTGATGTGTATCCATTTGGAATACTAATGAAATCTAAAGAAATAAAACTAATGAAATTGTTCAAGGTGGATCATGAAGCAGACTTAACTGCCTTTTGTTGCCTTTTGATATATTTTATAATTCTAATAAGACCACCCTCTAAAAAAATAACAACCTCCAACAATAAAAATCACAACTATGAATACATACTATAGGCCCTATATTACGTATGCAAAAGCAAAGTATAGACTTTCAGAGAGCTTGTTATTATCTAAATGCAAATACATTATTTCTGTTTCACTTTGTAGTATTGCCTTTAATATTGTTGTTTGTTGACACACCACTGTACATGATACAGAAAAGTATACTGGTCAGCGAGCTGTTATTTTTGTGAATTTTGCTAGTCGGAAAGCAAACACAAATAATATTTTACATTTTTTTTTGTGTGTACATGTATAAAATTTGTAAGCACAGGAATTTAATGATTTGTATGGTGGTAGAAACCTTTAATCACAAAAATATTTGTGTAAGAAAACATAAGAGTTACTAGTTATTGTTTATCTCTACATCAACATTGGAGTTGGATGAGCTGGCATTATACTATGCCTGAGTCATGTAACAGATTTTATCTTCACAGAGGATACACCTTGTAATTACAGAATCAATAACTGAGAATTTAACTACATACTACATGTATGCCACCTCTAATACACAACAGTATTATTTCAGGAATAGTGTTTTGTGAGAAAAAAAAAACTGTTAACTTGGAACAATTTTGCCCTGAGTATGCTCTGAAAGGACTTTGGCAAACACTGGAAGAGTTCTGGTAAATAAAAGCTTGAGTTAAAAACCTAATAAAACACAAAAAGGTGCTGTAAATATTTCTCACTTTTTTCAATGACAAATCCAAAAACACTTTGTAAACAAAAATATATATTTTACACTGTACTTGTGATTGAATAAAAAAAAAATTTGTCCAAGACAGTCTGGATACATTTTCACATGAGTTCATGTTCCCATAATTAAGTTATCATGGCAACTGTCCCTGTAAACTCTGACAGTTGTTTTTATCTGAGTGCAATAATAGTACAAAGGTGTTTGGATACTGAGGTATTTAACAAGGCTCAACTGATCTACATACATAGATACACCCCCTTAATGATAACAAGCTAAAGCACACACAGAGAATTGTACTTCATTTGGCCTAGGATATTTCCTTTTTCGTATTAGACTCAGTAATACTCTGTTAATACTCTGTAGTTTGGTACATTTCCAAGTCTGTATAGTTTTTATAGAATAACAAAGTTTTAGACTCGTGTGTAACACAAAATTAGCAGTTTGATTAGTGTTTGATCTGGGCATATGGCAGTTTACAAACTATTAGTGATTTGTTTGAGTGACGGTGAGTTCAAAGCAATCCTATCACATTAGAAAAAGCTAATGAGGCATTCTACATGAATTATCAATTTACAATGGATTACAAATTTTGATTTATGAACTTTTTCTAAAGGAATCAACTTCATAGGTACATGTATTTGATTTATTATTTTTTTGAATCATTAAAATGATTAATTGTTACCTTTTCCTTCGTGCATGTACGTATTATTAGACTCGCATTTATTGCTTTGAAATATATGGGTGAGCACTTCAATCAGTATAATCATTTTAAACATGTCAAGCTATTATAATGATGTTTAAATGTATTTCATTATCTCTTGATCAATAGGAGGAGAAGGAAGAGTCTAGGACTAGCAAGACCCTTCAAGGAATCCTAAATTATCAAGAAACTATCCCTGATCAAGAGGTGGTAAGTTCATTATATTGGATTTCATTTGTTTTATGGTGCATGTCATTTAATTTTGAATGTTCACAGGGCCTGACCTTTACTTTTGTTTTAGGGAGCCAGCCGGGCTCCTCACGCACTTTTTTTAGGGAGCTCGCAGGGGTTTCAGGGAGCCCAAGTTTATCACGTCTGTGTTTTGTCATAATAATAATGGTTATTAACTATTAAAATATTACATACCATCACGATACCTTTTTTTTTTTATAACTTAGAGAATATACGTGTATGTACCAGGTAAACAAAAACCCAATGATTGAATAATTAAAGTGCTAAAAAGAAAAAGTATTTGTCATGGCTGATACTAGAAAAACTTAGGGAGCCAGCCGGGCTTTTTCAATTACTTTCTAAGGAGCCCGCCACGGTTTTAGGGAGCCAAAGGCAACTAGGCTCCTGTTAAAGTCAAGCCCTGGTTCGTGAAAGTACAGCTTGGGGGAAAAAAATTATTCTAAGCTCTTTTTATTAAAGGGTTTCAGTGGGTGTGTTTCCCGCTTTGTGTGGTAAGGAAACATAATAAACACATACTAACCCTATAATCTTCAGCAATTGTGTCAATGACATGGGCAATTCCATGGTAACTGACGTTACACACAACCAGAATTTTCTACATTCTTTGTGTTGTAGTTACATAAATAAGAATACCTGGGTCTTCAAATTAATACACCTAAATAAGTTAGTGTAAAGCAAGGCGTTGTATAAAAAAATTCCACCCAAACATCATTTCCATTGAAACGCCAAGCAAAAACGTGTCGGTAACTGACGTTACAGAAAACGGACATGCAAAATCAGGATGTTTGATCAAATCTCAATATCTCATGTCCACGACGTGTTATAATGATAAGTCTTATATGACATAATTCCTAGGTCTTTATGAACAGATTTGCAAAGGAAGAAGAGATTGTCATAATTTTTGTTTATGCTGGGGAAACTTATGTGAAGACATGTCGGTAACTGACGTTACGTAACTGACGTTACCCTTACATCTTCCATAGACTTTACACATGGGCAATTCCACGGTAACTGACGTTACACACAACCAGAATTTTCTACATTGTTTGTACTGCAGTCACATAAATAAGAAATAGCGTGGGTCTTTTCAAATTAATATACCTAAATAAGTAAGTGTAAAGAAGACGTTTTTCTAAAAATTCAACTTAAACATTATTTCCATTGAAACGCCAACAAAAACGTGTCGGTAACTGACGTTACAGAAAACGGACCATGCAAAATCATGGTGTTTGATCAAATCTCAATATCTCATGTCATGACATGTCATCAATGATAAGTCTTTATGACATCATACCTAGGTCCTTATGAACAGATTTGCAAAATAAGGAGAGATTCTCATATTTTCGTTTATGCTGGGGAAACTTTTGTGAAGACATGTCGGTAACTGACGTTACGTAACTGACGTACCATTACATTCTCTATGGACTTATACATGTAAACCCCAATTTTTAATTGATCAAATATTTTGTGTTCCGGGCTTCTGAGGATTCTGTGTTTGATATGAATCATCCCTATGTTTCTAGGCAACAGATTGGCAAATAAGTGATGTAACATTTTCCTCTTATTCAGTTAAAACAATACTGTGACCATGACAGTTATTACACATATATTTCTATAGGGTTTGTACAGAAATATTTGGAAAATTTTATTCTTACTACTTTATGAACTAAATTCCATCACTATATATTTATAAACAAGGAAATGTTTTAGTATTAAGACATTAAAACTCTAAAATAGTATTGTGATTGATTAATACGTAGGATGTCCCACACAATGTATTTTTTGTGTTAGTGCATATGAATCTGGAAGAATTATTAAAAAAGTGCCTTTATTATAATTCGTTTGATTCTAAATCCTCAGACACAACAGTTCTTAGGTGAATTGATTTCTAAATAACTTTTAACAGTTTCTTCCTCAATTCAATTTATAACTGCAACAGTAATTCCGTTTACACTCATTTTGTACAGTTGTGATCCGCGGCCATAAAATGCGAATTTCAAAGCTAGGTAATGAAATTTACTGAAATTACTGTTCGCGCTTGGCATCAAAATGAAATCCTGTGTTTGTTTCGTGCTTTTTCTGCCACAATACATGTATGCTTACATGTACATCTAAAGCAGATGCAAGACATTGGAGCTATGATCATACTTTCTTTCTTTCTTTGTTTTCCTTCATTTATTTACATTAGAATACAACTAATAATTTCATTTAGATTTATCATAACATCTGAAATATATGGCTCATAATTCAAAATTCAGAAATATTATGATAGCGAATGGAACCTTGATCACAACAATAGATATCACTGAAATCTAAAGAATTGGAGGGGCTTACATTACATTGTACACTGCATGGTTTCCAAACTCTAAATCATAAAGAAAGAGTTCACATTGCACTGGCAGCTTTTTTATTGCTAAGATGGTTAGTTTAACAGTGGTAATTAATCAGATGCATACATAGTCCAAGATTATAATTGTTTTCTATGAAACGATAATGCGATAATGTGGTAACTGACGTTACACTAGGTCAGTGTAACTGACGTTACACATATTGGTTGTCAATTTTGACTTGATTGTATGTTGAATATCGAAAGCTTAGCTATTGATAATAATAGATCGCATCATATTTAGAAATCTTAATTGGCATAGTTGATACTGTCTCGTTGTGGAAAAAAATTAACAATTCATGTTTTTGGTAACTGGACGTTACTGCTAACAAAATGAGGGTGATAAATCTAAGTTTTGACCAAAGTCACAATTGAACCAATTTTTTAATCATTTGATAAGTGGTCTTCTTACAACTTAATCATGTTGAAAGATTATCCTGGGAACAGAAACGGTTTAGTTGAGGGAAATGAAAATGAGTTTCTTGTTAATACGGTTTTCTATAGAAAAAATATTGGATATATTCAGCGCATGATTTAGAAAGTGAATGGCCGCTATCGGAAAAATTTTTATTGATTCTCAAAACTTCACATCGATTATTTTTTGAAAATCAAATAATTTTAACCAAATATCATTTTGAATTTCCGGCACCCTTGTCCGGATTTCTGGTGGAATTGCCCCACATGTAAATCCATTCAATCGGATCCAAATATTTTGTTTTCCTGGCTTTTGAAATTAATGTGTTTGAATGATATCATACCTATGTTCTAGGCAACAGATTGACCAAATAAGAGTATGTAATCATTTTCCTTATTATCTTGCTAAAACTTACTGCTGAACATGCCAGTTGTACACATACATTTCCTATAGGGTTTGTACAGAATATTTTGAAAATTTTATTTCTTACTACAGTTGTACTATTCCATCCCTTATATATTGGAATATATGTTACTATTAAGATATCAGAAACTCTAAAATAGTTTTTTGAAGGATTAATACACATAGGATGTCCCACACATGTATTTTTGTGTAGTGCATGTGAATCTTGGCAGAATTGGGTTCACTTATCATTTGTTGATTCTAAATCCTTACAGCACACAACAAAATTGTTATCAACCTTTTGAAAATCACTTTTAAATAGTTTCTTCCTCAATTCAAACTTAATGTGTGAACAGTAATTTCCATTTAACTCATTTTGTACAAAGTAATGATCAGTAGTAATAATATGTTGAATTTCAAAGCAGGTATTGAAATTTGTTGAAAATTGCTGTTAGTCTTTGGCATCAAAATGAAAGCCTGTCAAAGTAAAGTGTTTGTTCTGTGCTTTGTTCCATCAAAAATCGTGTACATCTCAGCAGATGCACAGAGTGACATACATGTAGGAGCTTTGATCATACTTTTTTTTCTTTTTTCTTCTTCATTTATATATTATAAAAATACAGAGAGAAGTTTTTGAATACAACCCAAAATTGTATTTACATTTATCATAACATTCAAACTTGTTGGCTCATATTCCAAATACAGAATATATAGCAATGGATCCTGATCATATCAATAGATAATTACTGAAAATCTAAAGTAGATTTGGAGGGGCTTAGGCCTACATGAACATGTACACGACATGGCTTCCCAACTCTTAAATCATTAAAAGAAGAAGTTACCATTGACACATAGTCTTTTTATCGCTAGATGATTCTAGTTTAATCAATGGTAATTACTTCAGATACATACAGGTGTCCAAATTGTAATTTTCTTTTAAAGAAACGATAATTGCATCATGGTAACTGACGTTACACTAGGTCATGGTAACTGACGTTACACAAATCAGCTGTCAATTTTGACTTGATTGTATGTTGAATATCCATAGCTTTGCAATTGATAATAATGAGATGCAGTCATACATTAGAAATCTTAATTGGCATAGTTGATACTTTCTTCGTTGTGGAAAAAAATAAACAAGTTCATGTTTTCGGTAACTGACGTTACATCCCAAATGAGGGTAATTTAATCTCAAGTTTTTTACAAAAGTCACAATTGAACCAAATTTTTTGAAATACAGTTTGATAAAATGTCTTTCAAACAACTTTATCCATGTGAAAGATTATCTGGAACAGAAAAGTTTTAGTTGGGAAAATGAAAATGAGGTTTTTGTAAATATACCTTTTCTATACCAAAAATCTATTGTAATACTTCGGCATTTGTTTAGAAGGTGAAAATGGCCGCCATCGGTAAAAATTTTATTGATTCTTAAAACTTCAACTCATGTATTTTTTGAAAATCGAAATTATTTTAACCAAATATCATTTTGAATTTCTGGCACCCTTGTCCGGATTTCTGTGGAATTGCCCACATGTATTTACAATGTGTCTGTATATAGTCCATGTTTCATGTGCTCTAGCTTGGTTTTGTTCCTCTCTGCAGTGGCACTTCAAGCTACACATTATTAAAAGCACCTGTAAATGAAAATAGAAAGCTTAATTACTGAAATTTTGAGACTTGATGTCTTTATTGCCCTCTTTTGGTAACTGACAGTGCAACCCTGAACTTCCAGAGACCTCAAAATGCTTTGAGTGGGACACTGGATATTGGTGATTTTCCACTGCTGTGTGTCTGTTTGTATTTTTATTAACCTGTTGGAGAAGAGTTGATTTTGCAATAACACATTTTTTTCTTATAGACCTCAGCCCGAATATATTCAAGCTCAGTCCTCAATGGGTTAATCACTGGTATCTTCCAGGTCAGTTGTACATGTATGGTGTTTCTTTGAAATTCAATCTGTTTAATTCAACAAGTTCTCTGCTGACATTGTACATTGGCCAGTATGTTTCCTGAATTAGAGAAAGAAGGAAGTCTTTGCCGCTTTCTCTTCTTCCCTTCTCTGGTTATCAATCAAGTAACAAAATATCAAGGATATTGAATTAGATTAAAGTTTTCTTTGTTTCAGCTTTCACATTGATCTGTACATATTTCTAGAAAAATGTCAACAAATTCTAAGTGATAGTCTACTGGGAATACTTATGGAGTTAAACTCAAAACAAGAAAATACACAAATACACAAATTATAGTCTAGACTAAATTTTTATTTATTCATTTATATATATTTATATATTTATTTATTATTATTATTATTATTATTATTATTATTATTATTATTATTTTTTTTTTTTTTTTGGGGGGGTCAAATCTTAAAAAACAATTCACAGTTATAACTGCACTGCACATTTACAGTATGTACATTGTAAGTGTTCTGTATGTTCTTTACATCCAATGTATAAAGCACCAACAATTGTCTTTTGTTTTTATTGTCTAAGATACACACCCAGCATTATATTGAACGTAGAACTTCCATTGTACACGTTGAAGATTGTACATCAGATATCATACACATTGTAGGTCAGATTGATAAAATATACTGGTACTGTGTACATGTACTTTGTGCAAATAACTGATACACATCTAGATGCATCACCCTTTCTTTAAAAAAAGTATTAGTCATTTCGCTGATTAATCTGCTTTTAACATTCATGAACAAAATTGACTCCTGCATCATTTGGGTATATTATAGAAACAATGTTTATATTTTGGGAATTATGAATTCATTGTAGATTTTACATTGATTATTTGATCCTTAATGAACATTATATGACTTTTGTGATGAAATATCTGCCCCAGTGTGAAGTATAGACTTACAGTAGATTTCTCCAGTTAGTCTGTACTCCAGACATTGTATTCTCATTTTACTGATTGGATGGATATCCACCTATTAACTAAATATATCAAAATGGTTTCATGTGACTTGATATTATTATTGAACCACAACAGTACCACCTACAGGGACACAAACAATACATGGTCACATAGAAACTATATAATTAAACAAAAAATCCCTACATTGTGTAAATATATCTCGTTTACACTGTGACTCTGGTCGCGGGTTCGACACAGCAATATCATGCCATGTAAACGGGATCAGTGTAACCTGTGACCCGGATTCGACATTCATTTTTTGCTCTGCCAAAATCGTAGGTTTTGATCCGGGAGGCGGGTTCGACACGGCCCAATTTTTATGTGTGTAAACAGAAAGCCGTTTCGAAGTTGAGACCTTGAAGTCAGATTTGGACATCCCTTTAATTCCGGTCATGATCTGGGAGCTGTGTTGAACTCGCCTTTTTTGTTCTGTATAAACACGATCACAGGTTCACTCTTTGCAGTGTCGAACCCTTCATGGGATTCGACATGGGAGCCGAGTCACAATGTAAATGCTGTGATAAAAGCTAGATAGTGGGATATCTTTGCCACAAGCATTGATTTTATATTTTTGTTTTGAATTTAGGCGCCTTCTCCAAACAAAGTGCGTCAGCTTCCCGCGTGTTTTGTACCAAAAGACGATTTATCGGCTTTTGAATAGAATCCCGAAATCTTAATACGGCTTAAACACGTTAAAAGTAGAAAGCTGATTGTTTTTTGTGTTGGATCAGAAGCTGCGGGAAACTGACGCACTTTGTTTGGAGAAGGCGCCTTATTCTCCATGTACAATTACAAAACACTTCTGTTTGAGGAGTACCCAAGCTGTTTTGTTTTGTTTTGGTTTTGGTTGCTAGCTTCTAGCAGCCAAGGCACCACTTGTAGGTTGCCTGATGGTAGTTTGAAACCTGTAGGCCTTTATGCAAATCTCAAACCCTAAAATTCTGATAAGATTGAGTTGGTTAAATCTTAAACACAGTTCAATGAGATTAAAAATAAGTTTTTGGTGAGCATTGTTTCGTACTGTGTAGGTGTATAATAGATCCTATGGTTCTATGAGGTTCAACCATAGTGTGGTCCTGCATTGCTTGCTACCAGGTCAACTTTCGGCCATGGCAATAAAGGCTCCTGTTAAAGGGAAAGCTCACCCTGGAATTTAATTGGTTTAAAATAAAAAGGCTGAAAATTTAATAAAAACTTGAGTGAAGGTTTGCAGAAAATGCACTAAAGCATGAAAAAATTAGGAATCTAAAATGATGATTTTGTGAGCTGCTCTTAATTTAATTTCCATAAATTCCATAATTTTTTTTCTTTTTTTCAGAAGATCATTACATGTAGTTACTTTATTTAACGTAGGGGAGAACGGGGACAATTGTAACACTCTTTTCCAAATTTGACTTATCAACTTAATTATAGCTAAATCCCTACTTGCCTAAAACTAAGTAAAACGACATTGGGATACCTCAGCTCGACATATGAATAGGTTTGGGTTAAGTAAAACTATTTATTTAGAAGCCATTATCATTTAAAAACAAGAGGTCGAGTGTTACAATTGCCCCTGCACCCGGGGCAATTGTAACACACGTATGGGGCAATTGTAACGTACATGAAATTGTAACATTTTGTTTTTCTTTATTAAAGCTATGCACTTGACAGATCCATGATTTAAACAACATTAACCACATACATGTAAGCTAATTATAATAAAACATGACAATTCTTGACTCAAGTTACATTACATTTTCCACTTGTTACATTATGTGCATGGCATGGGGTTATTGCAGAAGTTAACATGCTCTGTACGGGCGATGGCAGTTCCCTGAATTGTCCCGGGCTAGATACGGGGCAAAAGTACTTACTTAACGGCATTGTTACTATTGCCCCTGTGGTGGGCGACCATATTTGGAGAGATTTTTTTCTATCTTAGCTCAGGTATTCATCGTTGAAACTTCAGCAAAATACAGGCCTAAGAATATAATTTCTAAATAAGTAAAAATGATAACCATAGCTCAACCACATATTTGTCCAGAAGAAAAACTTTGGGTAGTGTGAGATATTACATTCCTGCTCAAAAAACAATTTTTTTTTTTGCTGTAAAAAGTTCATATAACCGTTAAAACTGTTTACACTCGAACAGCATGTGGAGCGATGAAATGTATATGCTCTGTACACAGGTTAAACCTAGCGTATAGTTTTGGTAACAAAAAAGGAATTGGCACAAAACCGATCAAATGTGGTTACATGTTATCCACATTGCTTTAAAAGATATGTGTGAGAGATCTTGTGACATTCCTTTCATTATTTCCGATGAATTTCATTGAAAATGTTTGAATGAAGCGTAATTCAACTGCCGTTTAGACCTCTGCCAAGACGTGAGGTTACGGCATGAATTAGTGCGAAGATCTGTGTGTAACACCCGCACAAGAGAATCCCCATTGGTTTTCCACATGAGCGCTAACCTGAGACGGGTCCCCGTCTTATCTTTTTTATAATATTATGAAATAAAGACACGAAAACGAGATTTGAAGTACTATAATTTGTGTTATTATTGTTATTGGATTTAATCTTTCATAATTTATCTAAATGTGAATCCAAATTAATTTTTTCTTTCTCAAGAAAATATACACCACCTTTAAGTTTTTAGTGTGTTTCTGTTCGGAATGGGTGCCTCTGTTACAATTGCCCCGTGTTACAATTGTCCCCGGTCTCCCCTACTGTCAATATAAATTAGATACATACATGTACCTCTATGACATTCCTTCATCTAAAACTGAAAAAAAAATATCATTAACAGCAAAGGCCTCTCAAAAGTAACATATCAAAATAAAAACTTTAACCATTCATTAGTTTGTTTTTCTTTGGTGAATTTATTTCACCCCTTCACTCCTATTTTTCTTTTGTTTTCCTGTTGTTTTTTAAAAAAGCAATTGATGAACTTGCCCTTTAAGCCCATTGAGGCTACTGTTTGCTCCTGTAGATAATGAACATGATATGTAGTCAGGAAGGTATGATGGACATGGACATCATTAAACACAGGAAATACATTCCAGTTGTATGTAAAAGAGTAGGACAGAAACAGCAGGGATTTGGAATCAAATATGACAGTATTATTTGCTCTAATTTGATGGAAAACATTTCATCCAGGCATCCCAGTTATAGCCCAGATCTTTGGATTTTTTTGGGGGATAAACGTCAATTTTAATTGGAAATTATTGGAATGTAAGAATATGGCATATGAGATCTTTAATATCTGTCAATAATCATAATTACAAATTTATATAAACCAAAATTAATTCTATGTTGAATATCACATTAACTACCAGAAATTCATTTCTTAATTTAAAGAGTTGCTATAGAAAACCAAAGTGAGTGGAGGTGATGAACCTGGAAGGAGAAAATCAAATCAATAGATGAGTTGAATTAAAAAAAAGAAAAGTAAAAAAGATAAAAAAGGAAAAGAAAAAAAAAGAAAGAAAGAAAGGAAATAGTGCTGGACAAGATTAAAAGAAAATGAATAATGTCAATGATTTGTCTTTGAATTACTTGAACACATAAAATAAATGAAGACACAAGGGGAGAAACTTGTTTTTAACTGAATTCTCTCACTCCCATCTGGCTGAATGTACAGCACTTGTTCTTGTCGCCAATGGGTTAAAGTAGTGATTTCCGCTAGCATTCGTGTTCCAAAGCTTTCACTCAGAGACGTAACAGGGAACAGAGTAACAATGAGTAAAGAATGTGGATTGGAATAGTGGATGATTAGCATGGAGTATGGGTGGACCGTGTGAGGAGGAAATTAGTTGATCTTATGTTTCCCTTATTGATGTAGTGATCCGTCTAGAGTGACTAAACAACTCATTACTTTCTCTACCTAACAAACAAGGGCATTCATGACCTTACAAAGAGATGGAGAATACATGTTTGGAAAGAGATCTTACATTTTCCAGTTTGTATTCAAATTTCTAATATTTCAGTATTAAGTTCTAAAATTGTCAAAATGAAATACTGCTGAGATTGAATCAATACACTGTAGAAATTTGTAGGTAGTGAACTTGAATTAAGTAGCACAACAAATCAGAGGGATTTTCTACAAGTTTTGGTTAGTGTTAACCTGTTTATTATGAAATATTGAGCTAAGAATATGGGGTTTCATCCGGATTCGAAACCTGAGACATCCTGATTACTAGATAGGTGTTCTGTCAGCTGAGCTATGGCAAAACCATGCCGACATTTGCCCCTGAAAGCTGCTAACTTTTCAATGCCCAAGTGGCTTACTCAAGCATTATTTCAGGGACAAGTTTTGGCATGGGTTTGTAGCTCAGTTGGTAGAGCACATGTCTACATGTAGTAATAAGGAGGTCACTGGTTTGAATCCTGATGGAACCCTGTTTATGTTTAGAAGTCTAAACTGAGCTTATGAGTTGGAAAAACTCAAAGTGAACTTGAAATTCAGAACACCCTACATGTACATGAAGGAATATAAACCAACCATATTGTTGTTAACTATTGGACCTAGAAATTGAGGTATTTACTCTCACCATTGTCATGGTCATGCAACAAATGCTCGCATTCATTTCAACATTTCTTGAAGGTTTCATTAATCGTGATACATTTCCCTTGCTTTTCTGTAGGTCTACATAGAAGTATAGGTGACCTGTACACATTTGGTTTGACAATTGCTTTGACAATTGCTACAAGATTTTTTTTCCAGCA
Source organism: Paracentrotus lividus (assembly GCA_940671915.1). Lineage (NCBI taxonomy): Eukaryota > Metazoa > Echinodermata > Echinoidea > Camarodonta > Echinidae > Paracentrotus > Paracentrotus lividus. The sequence goes on along the minus strand of CALNVZ010003434.1, from coordinate 44,420,614 downwards.
AAGATTTAGGGTTGGGCTTGCAATAGTGTTTTATGTTATACATGTACATGTAGGTTCAGGATTAGGTTTAGGGATAGGGTAATTCCATGTCAATTCACCCAATGGGTTAAATCGCACCATCTCAGAATTTGTTCATATTTGGTATATAGGGAATTTGAGGTGGCCCATGCAGAAATACCAATTTTTAGCGCAATCGGCTGTATGATTTTCTTGCTAGGCCATGCCCATTTTCAATGATTTGACCGAAAATGGGCGTGGCTGCCAATTTTTAACTGACCATAACTCTGCAACTGATTAGCCAAATTCCTTAAAATTGATTTCATTGGAAAGAGAATAAAATGAACTATCTAAAAAATGTCTTATTTTTTATACAAGTGATAACGAGTGATGAGAATTTGACCTTGCGGATCATGTGGTCTTGAACCAAAATTTTGATATCAGATGCCCAAACATCATTTCTACATAATATGAAAAAAATGGAGATGTATTACATTTTGTTTTTTTTCTAGACCCCCTTGAATAACTACAAAGATTGTTATAACAGTCCCACACATTTGTACCTGTGTTGTGTCAAGATATAGCAAATAAGCATGCATAATGATACAAAACAAGTCTCTAGATGCTATTATTATAGATTACTAAAACTTATTCTAAGTGGAGGAACAGCTCAATATGAAGGTGATTAGACTTAATGATCAGGACTTACATATATTTTAAGCCTGCAAAACAGTGCCAATTACCTAAAATAAATATATTGTCTCAAGATCCAACTAGTCAAATTTGGGTAAATTTTTGTAAATTATGAAGATGTAAGGTACATGTACTGATGTTTTACTGTAAATCTACTTGAGTTATGAAGGTATTGACATTGGTTTTGTAGGCTTACCATAATGCCTGATCATTGTTATCAACTTGATATTAATTGTAACCCCATTAAAACAAGTTTTAGTTATCCATAATCAAGTGGGAATCTATAGAGACTTGTGTTGCATCAGTATGTATGCAAAATCACTGTATATTGATACAACACAGGTAGATATGTGTGGGACTGTTATAACAATTTTTGTAGTTATTAAAGGGGGTCTAGAAAATAAACAAAAAATAATACATCTCCAGTTTGTTTATGTTATGTAGAAATGAAGTTGAGGCTTCAGATATCAAAATTTCGGTTCAATGTCACGTGATCCGCAAGGTCAAATTCAAGTTTAAAGCAAAGGTCAAAAGGTCATCACTCGTTAAATTGCCCCTATATAAAAAATAAGACTTTTTTAGATAGTTGATTTAATTCTCTTTCCAATGAAATCAATTTTAAGGAATTTGGCCTATCAGTCGCAGAGTTATGGTCAGTTAAAAGTTGGCGACCACGCCTGTTTTTGGTCAAATCAGTGAAAATGGGTGTGGCCTAGCAAGAACACCGTAAAGCCGATTGCGCTAAAAATTGGTATTTCTGCATGGGCCCCCTCAAATTCCCTATATACCAAATATGAACAAATTCTGAGATGGTGCGATTTAATTTTTAATTATTTTGGGGTGATTTGGGTGGAATGACCCAATAGGGTTGGTAAATTGCGATCAAGAGTTAGGATTAGGGCAGGTTTTAATGTTGAGAGCAAATTTTATAGACTGACATTCCCTTTGCTTCTTTGTACTACACACCACATGAGATGAGAAGGAAGTTTGATGGTAATAGTGAAAGAAATAATAGGATTAGGAGACAATCATAAGGTGGATTCACACCTGCCCGATCGAGAAAAATACCCGTAAATTACGGGAACTTTTCCAATCACCAAATTACGCGTAATTTGTTTTGCATGTTCACACCTGCCCGAACCGTCTTTTTCGGGAAAGATACCCGAAGTTATGAACAAGGGAAGAAATAGAAAAAACAAAGAAATACATAAGAAAAGCGGGGAAAGAAGGAAAAACAAAGAAATACATAAGAAAAGCGGGGAAGGAAGGAAAAAAAGAAATACATAAGAAACGAAAAGAAAGAAGGAAAAACAAAGAAATACATAAGGAAAGAGAAGAAAGAAGGAAAAAACAAAGAAATACATAAGAAAAGCGGGGAAAGAAGGAAAAACAAAGAAATACATAAGGAAAGAGAAGAAAGAAGGAAAAAACAAAGAAATACATTAGAAAAGCGGGGAAAGAAGGAAAAACAAAGAAATACATAAGGAAAGAGATGAAAGAAGGAAAACAAAGAAATACGTAAGGAAAGAGAAGAAAGAAGGAAAAACAAAGAAATACATGAGGAAAGAGCAAAAACAAGGAAAAACAAGGAAATACATAAGAAAAGCGGGGAAAGAAGGAAAAACAAAGAAATACAAAAGAAAAAGAAAGGGGGAATAGAAAGTTCCCGTAATTTACGTTCACACTACAAAAGTTCCCACGACCTTGGTGAAACTACGCGTAGTTTCGACGAAGTACCTACTAATTTACGGGAATTTATCTTCAGGAATATTACGCGTAGTTTGGTTTCACACTTGCAAAATTACGCGTAGTTTGTGATCGGGGTAAAAATACCCGATCAAAGATTACGGGAACTTTTCTAGATCGGGCAGGTGTGAATCCACCTATAGAGTCACTAGCTCATGCTGGGTTTCCATGGTCAGTCATTGAGATCTGTGTCATTGCACAACCTTTATTCACTTATACATGTAGAGATCTACAAACGAAGATGCAACCATCATTGTGGGGAGCAATACATGTATATGCTCCAAGACAATATGATGTTAACATTGTAGATTTAATTTAATATCACAAGGCATGCAGTTGCATATTGTTGTTTAATCGATTACTCAACTTACATCTCTCTCTCGAGAGAGTGTCATGGAGGTTTGCAAATTATGACATCATCATCACCATTATGAATGATGAAATTATGAAATACAAAATTTATTCCACTCATGTAATGTCAGAAATTCTTTACAGATTGTATAAAACTACAAGCCACCTGTTGCTTTTGCTGATAATTGTTTGAAAGACATTAACATTTATGCTGAGTTGCAGTGAATCATTGTACATAGATCGATTTAGATTGATTTAGTGTGGGCTTGCAATGTAAATACTGTGACACAGATCCAGAAATAGGGCTGGACCTTGAAACGTATGAAAGTGAATTTCCTGCTGACAGATTTTAATCTAGATATTTTTTTTGATGATGGGTGAATACATACATTGTAGTACTAATTAAAATGGTATTAAATGATATCCAGAATTGAAGTTTTTCTATATAGTTCAGTAGATCCATTAAATGAGGTTAATGTAATTGCTCCATAGTGGACAATTTATTGTCAGGCTTAATAAAACAGTATACTACATGTAAACAGATAACAAACCTAATTTCTATTTAGTATCCACAGACTTAACCCATTGTATGCCGGAACTGTGCTTCCTGTACTACTGTATGAGATAGGAACGAGATAATTTAGTTGTCATTGGGTTAGCTTGCAGAGTAGGACATCTAATTCACTGTGGATCATACATTTATGTAGGCCTACACATATTATATTGCCTGACATATTACAAATGTACCATGTATGCTGTAATAATCCATCCTACATGTACGTGTAGGCCTACAAACTTTATGTTTTCCACACAGAAAGGAAAATATTCCACAACAGTGTCAGGATTAAACATTTCATTTGCCCCTTGAATAGTTCTTGTGTAATCCTATAAACTACAAGGTTGTATTTAAAGTACAATTCCCTTTTTCCAATTCAAGCATGTAATGAGTAGTGCGTAGTACTTAGTGAGAGAGTGGCTAGCCTAGAGAATTTCGCTTGTCGTCTCCATGCAATTACTACACTAGCCATTTGTATTTTTATGAGTTCTAAGCTGTGTTCGTATCTATAGACCATTGAGCCCTGTTCATATGTACACATGCATTGTATACATGTATGTTTCTTCAGTTTTAAGGATCAACCAACCTTATTGTTGAAACTTGTTTCCTAAAACAAAGAAAGTGAAAAACTAAATACACTAGCCAATAAATAGAAAATTTGAGTGTTTATCTTCTAGTAACTGGAATAGCAGTAGGCCTAGCCATTGATTGTCGAATGAAGCATACTGCTTGTACGCGGAAATCTCACAAGGCCATCAAAATAAGTTATTGTGTAATAAAGAAATTTACTTTCAATCATCTCTATCAGTCAGATGAAATTAAATAATTCAATTCCAAAGAAGTGTTTTGCTCTGTATATACCAGCAGTTAAATGTGAGTTCCCTGGTACTTTAAATAATGTATCCCACATTCAGAGTATTTCCTGACGCAAGGAGCTCTTTCAGAATTTTCAATTTTCTTCTTCTTTTCATTCATTTTTATAATAACCATCAGTAAAGTATATTACAATTTAAATAAAAGAATGAAAAGCAGTGAACTGCTTGTAAACAGGGCCCTATTACAAATAAACGACAAAAAAATAAAAATAAATAAATATATAATCAGTTGTAAATAGAACAATTATAGTAATTAACCCAGTACACAAATACAAGCATACACCCTCATACACACTATGATGCATCCAGGAACAGGGGAGGAAACAGAGAGGAAAAGAATATCTAGGTGTACATGAAGAAGGAAGAAAGATAAAAGAATTTTCTACTTTTTCTCAGATAACTTCGGATATCATCAGGCAATTCCTGAAATAGAAAATCAAGCTCAAAAAGGAAAAGCAAAAAACAAAAACAAAAATAGAACAAAACAAAAACATTTAATCAAGTAGGAAAAATAATTGGAGGGCATCATATTTTTCATGTCATTCTTGGGTGTTTTTTTTTTTTTCTTTCACAAATAACTGTCTCCCTGTTGTTGAAGCACTTGATGACATTTAGTTTTGAAAGCTGTCTGAAACTAAAAACACATCAATACATAAAAGACCCATCTCACTTCCTACAGTATTATTGTAATCCATATAAAGCCTTCTATCAATGACTCCCTCAGATGATTGAGTGAAAAGCTTTAATAAACTTCCTATCTCATGCATCTCTGCATGATCTCTGTATCTTTTGTGTGTCTGCAACCAGATTGAAGACTGTTTGATCTCTGTGTCTCTTTCATTCGTCTGTAACAAGATTCAAGACTCCACATTGAGCTGTGTAACTTTCTGAAATTCATTCAAAGCCGTCAACATTACACAGTATACTTGGTGTATTGAAAGCTGGTCTTCAGTCTTCTTGTTTACATCTGCAACTTGGTTATCATCTGTTAGCTATCAGTGGCATTTAAAAAGGACAATTCTATCAATAAGGGCATGCTAGAATCTTTAATTGGTCAAATGTTGCCATTGTGCGATTGATTGTACCATTGTTACAGGGCCCTCGGTTGTGTTTAAACCGGCTTTATGATCCACCATTGGAATTACAACAAGAACTTGACTTCAGTTTGACAGCGAGGAAGATTGTGTCTGAAGTTTGCTGAAAGAGGTGTTGATCCATCTTAAGATCTCTTTTGTGAAAGCTGTCCAGGATATTATTGGCTTATTAAATTGTTTTCCACAAACTCAATGACAGCTATGTATGTATGTAGCTAATACATGAAAAGGAAATCTAATGCTGGAACAGTAGACAAATCTTGTAAACATCAAGAAGTATCAGTTGTATTTGCTTTCTTGTTAATCTCTTTGTATGACATCATGTTCTTATCAAAGAGTCGTTCTTGTATATTGGTAAGTTAAAAAACTTGGCAGTTGTCCTTAAAAATAATAGTTTGAATTTGACAACAACAAAAAATTATGGACCAAAGGTATCTTTGCCTTCAAAGCTAGAGATGGACAAAATGAGATACAGACTTGCAAACTCAATGTATAAAACAGATCTGATATTTTTTATACAAATTTAATATAAACAAGCTATTTATAAAGTCAAAATGAAATAATTTTGTTTTGTTTTCTAGTAGTCCTTGTCATGAAGAGTTTCCACAGTATTATTGTACCTTGTCAAGTCACTGTATTGTGATGTACATATTGAGGGCTAGTCTTAGACAGGGAGTGTTATAATAGACCTATTAGTTTTGCATGAAGAATCGTAAAGAAAAAGACAGGATTTGGCACTGCTTTGGTTCGTCCTTGGCCGCTACGCACTCACAAATTATGATGTTTGCTTTTAAGGTTGTGTTGAGTTGCATATGGCAACGCAGACAATAACACCATACTGCTTATTGTGTTTTTATTTTGCTTAAATTTAAGTATTCAACGGATGTAAAATATGGTTATTCCCCCCCCCCCCCCCCCCAAAAAAAAAAAAAAAAAAAAAAAAAAAAAATGAAATTAGAACTTTCATGAATCTTGATGAAGTTAAAGCACCTAGGCCTATAGTTTTGTTAGTTTGTTTAAAGTTTCTGGCACTTAAAAGAAGCAGCTAAAATGACTGAACTGATTGTACAATGAACATAATAATAACAAGAAGAAGTTTTTACTTTTTACTACAAAATATTTGATGAAAATGGAATGTTTTTTTTGCCTATTTGAACACTGTGCTTGTTTCACAATGATTCATGACCTCACAATGCTACATGTATGTTTCATTCACGCATCATTCATTCATTCATTTGCACCAATCACTTTACAGGATGAGTTTGTGACAAAGATCCGGGACACACGACTTCTGGATGATTACCCTGACGACCTGAGTGACGCCTCTCCAGCATATAACCCTTGGCCTCTTGATGACGATTGCTCTACTACCGCTATGGCTGACCCATTGAGTGGTGAGATCGTTGTCACAGAATTACAGAGTCGACATGAAGACGATGGTACACTTGATGGTGATAGTGTAGTAACGAATTCACAGAGTACACGAGAAGATGATGGCACACTTAATACATCAGCTAATGATGAGATCGAGACGGGTTCTGCGTCATCAAGCGACATCGATGACGAGGAGCCAGAAGATTTATCCAAGGAATTTGAGACGAAGGGAGCGGAGGAAAGTGTTTCATCGGATCACCATGGCCATGGAGATGGAAAGAAAGATGATGATGGAGAGGAAGATCTATTTCCGAGGATAGACGATGATGTCGATAAAGACAAATCAGTAAACTTAGAGGATGTTGTAGACAGAGACGAGAGTAAGGAGGAGGAGGAAGAAGAAGAGGAGGAGGAAGAAGAAGAAGAGGAGGAGGAAAAGGAAGAGGAAAAGGAAGAGCAGGAGAAGGAAGAGGAGGAGAAGGAAGAAGTAGATGAAAAAGATTCCAGTGCAGACACCAAAGACAATGTAGATTCAAGAACTGTTACCATAAATGTAGAAGATTGTTGTGTAGAAACTGTTGATGAAACGGATGATCATATGACGGTAACAGATGGAAAGACACATCACACAGAGGTATGGTTTATAACAGTGTATTATCATGTTCAAAGTCCATTGTTGAGCACAGCACTTATTATTCATGAAAAACCTATAGCTTCAATTGCAGTTCAATTGACTAGCCTTCAAAGATTGTAATGCAGTGGTTGAAATGTAATGTTGAAATGTAGATGAGCTTGCTTTTATTTTAATTTTGATACATTGAAAAATGTTTGTTGTTTTTTTCACTAGAAATTATGTTTTTGCTAACACTATGTACTTAGTGCACTGCACTTGAAAACATATACTGTATGAGTGGTTATTTTCATTATGGTTTTATTTTCCATCTTTGCACAAATTTCCACTTCAATATAAGCCTATAATAGTAACAAAAACATCACAAAAATTGTGAATTAATCTACTAGTGAATTTCTCAAACTAGACCAAAATTGAGAAAATATCTGTACGCGAAAATATTGGCTTATGTTAGTATGCATATCATGATAAGAATATGAGTATGGTATATTGTCTTGATTATTTTCAGTAGAAAGTTTAATTATGATTGATCTTCTCATTGTTACAGAGTAATGCCTCAAGTATATCAGAGAAGAGTTCACAAAAGAAGAAGAAAGAAGATGTACCAGATTTTGAGACATTCCTTGCAGAGCTGGTAAGATTTACTGTTTATTTTCATGAATTATGCATTTTTATTTTTCAACCTGTAACTTTTAAGCTGATTTTGCTATATTCACACATAGACCCCTGCCTAAAAGTGTTTATATCCACTTGGTCTAACAGCAGTTGGTCCAATTCTCTGATTGTCTAATACCACATGGGCTAAACCAATTTGGTCTACTAACAGATTGGTCTAATTTCCCTTTATTCTAATACATACTTGGTCTAATGACCACTTGGTGTGATTGTTAATTTGTCCAATAACCAAATTAATATTTAGGTTATTGCCAGTTTGTTGCAGGAATTGACCAAATGGACATTAGATGAACTGGACATTAGACAAAATGGTAAATGGGCAAATTAGCAATTAGATTAAAGGGTAATTAGACAAACTGGTTATAGACGTAATGGAATTGGACCTTGTGGAATGACATCAAACAGGCATTAGTTAAACTGGGTTTAGACCAAATGGCATTTTACCCGCCCAAGTACATGTGCATACATGTACATGTGGGCTTAATATACGCAAAATGTATATCCATGTGTTATTGATTGCAAAGAATTCAACTGCAATATCCTAGTGCATTGTGGAATTATGTAATCCTATCCAAATATTTCATCTGAAAAAAAAATGCTTTTCTTATGTTGTTTTAAGTTTATAAGACTGTACATATACATGTATATATATATAGTTATAAAGCTACAAAGTATGTGTGGTCATATTATTTGAGAAGAAAAAAGTAGATATTACAATACTCCAGGCAATAGTCTTTACAACATGGTAGTAGCAAAATTTGATTAGAAACTCATGGCCTTATTATACTGTGTACATGTAGCAACACTGTGTCTGTGAATAGGAAGATACAATCCTATTTTAGGCAAGTCTATTTTTGAGAGGAGATTAGGGAAGATTAAAGGATGGACTGTGATTCATCAGTGGATAGAATGTAAGCTGCAGGCAGACAAAAAACCTTATTCAATTAAAATCAGAGCCGACCCAGCCTAGAGTGGGTTTTACAGACGACTAATCCATTTATGACACCTATCCTTCCATTAGTACTGTGGGTGATGATATATCAAGCTTGGAAATAGAGCAATAGTTTAATAATCTTTGTTTGTTCATTATATTTTAACCTAATTTTCTTTGGGGTGGGGGTACATGTACATGTACATAATATAGTTGTTTAATTTTCAATATTGATCTTGAAACAAAGATTGTATGATTATGATATTTATTTATAGAGGGGGAAATGTATAAAACTGTGTTGTAGCTAGAGGCGCACCCTGGGATCACTTTCAATATTGATACGATACAAGGATTCTATCACATTTACTCCAGCGACAATTGCTCTGCTGTAAATTCTGTAGACTAATCAAATGACTAACTCTTACCCTGGACTTAACACTATCCCGTATCCTAAACCTAACCCTATTAATCTAGACATAAAAATCTGTTACAACCCTACAATGTATCCCTTACCCCACTTTTTACACAAAACAAATCCTGAGCAATTTTGTCAGAAGGAAATGTTATGTCACTGATACAAGGCCACACTGGTAATAGACCCACTGCATGTATACTCTGCGTGTGTGTACAGGTAACATAAGTTGTGCAGCTGTTTACTTTGTAGATCTGTGTTACACCAAACCCTGCTGATAACACAGTGGGAGGGAACTCTTTAATGATATAATGGTTGCCATGGTGATGTCTTTCAGGTGTCAAAGGGTTTAGAAACCAGGATATATGAATGTAGTTTGTCAGTTTTCAAGGAGTATGTTTCAGTATTATATTATAATGTCTTACAATACATTTTGTGTTTGATTGATTTTAAAAACTAAACTTAATTATACTTCAGGTAAGAGTGTGGGATTTGAAAACAGTTTCTAAACCTCTTTCTATATGTCTATTATTTGTTGTATTTCGATTTCATTGTAATCTACATGCAAAACATATATGTGTTAGATTGCTGGTGTGTGTGAAATATTTTTTGTTCTAATAGTCTACACCAGACATCTACATTGTATTTCATTGATTATTTTCTTTGTTGTTTATAGCTAAACCGAAAAGAGCAAAAATCACTGACAAATAAAAATTAAGGCGGTTGCGGAACATTGAATGTTCCTGGAATCTGAACACTTGCAATAAAAATAATCATTGAAATCTTAAAATTGGTAACATGAAAAGAAATGTATGATCACTCCTCTCATGCGCAAACTGGCAATTGTTTCATTGCAATTTGTAATTTTCATTATAAAGAAGTGTCAGTGAAAATAGAATTAATTTTTAAAGGTTGCAGGAGTGAGATGAAATCTTTGCAATTTTGAGGGAAACAAACGTGATTCATGTAGACCTTAGGGAAATATTGTGGGTTTATGCATGTATGCACTTTTAACAAGTTAGAAAGTTGTTTGGAAAGATTCATGGTGCATCGAGTATTCTTTCTTGAGGTTATAAGTGGTCCTGAAGAGGACCTACTCATTCTTGACGTGTCTGAAGAATGTGAGAACATGCTCACTCAAATGTCAAGGGTGTCTAGGTCCTTTTCAGGAGCACTCATAACCTCATGGATGAATACTTGGTGTATCATGAAACCTTCCACTGCTAATCGTTCTACCACCAGTGAAATCTTTGAATGATATTTGTTTTGAAAGCTAATAAGATCAATATTTATCAATTTCATTCTTACAGGGTATTGATCCAAAGGAGACACTAGATGTAGAAGCTCAGAAGTCTAGGGCCAGACTGAGTAGGGTTGGTCCCTTAGCTCAGAGAAGACCAAAGACTAAACGATCCTCAGCAGGGGATGAAGATAAATCTAAATGGATGTTTGTAGATTCTACAGGTGAGGTGCTATAACGGGCATGGTTATAGAGTACATTAATTCCCAAAAAAAGGTAAACCCAACTTTGAGAGCCGCGTATTAAAATTGTATTACTTATGTGTCATTAATTTCTATATCATGACAAAGAGTAACTCATATCCAGTGATACCAAAATTATACCTATCTGTACTGTCATGGATGACTAAGCATTCAAGTTTTAAAAACTTTGGAAAAATAAAAACTTGTACCAAGTTGTTTTCTGAAGCAACCCTGGCTTTATGATCATTCATTCTTTGTTTGAGGTCAGACTTCCTATGTCCATTCATAAGGTCCATTCCATTCCATTCCATCACAAACTAATAGATTTACAGATCATGCAAACTGCAAAAAACTGTCGCTTATTGATAATGCAATCAATTTAAAGATTGTAGCTTTAACGTAATGTTTATTTGGTTTTCACAGAACCTAGAGCTCAGAGATCAAGCATAGATGAAGAAGAGGAAGAGGAAGAAGAAAAGACTCCTGTGAAAGCACCTGCACCTCAACCTGCAAGTAAACCAGGTCCTAAGAGACCACCAGGAGGAATAGGACTAGGTCCTATGGTGCTGCCGGGTCTTGGAGCTGCACTAGGAGGATCCAAGTTAAAAGTAAGTAAAGGTTCTAGTAGAATAGAGTGAAGAGACCACCAGGAGGAATAGGACTAGGTCCTATGGTGCTGCCTGGTCTTAGAGCTGCACTAGGAGGACCCAAGTTAAAAGTAAGTAAAGGTTCTAGTAGAATAGAGTGAAAAGATCACCGGGAGGGATAGGACTAGGTCCTATGGTGCTGCCTGGTCTTGGAGCTGCACTAGGAGGATCCAAGTTAAAAGTAAGTAAAGGTTCTAGTAGAATAGAGTGAAGAGATCACCAGAATGAATAGGACTAGGTCCTATGGTGCTGCCTGGTCTTGGAGCTGCACTAGGAGGACCCAAGTTAAAAGTAAGTAAAGGTTCTAGTAGAATAGAGTGAAAAGATCACCGGGAGGAATAGGACTAGGTCCTATGGTGCTGCCTAGTCTTGGAGCTGCACTAGGAGGATCCAAGTTAAAAGTAAGTAAAGGTTCTAGTAGAATAGAGTGAAAAGATCACCGGGAGGGATAGGACT
>CALNVZ010003434.1:44396172-44408669 GCA_940671915.1 Paracentrotus lividus | reverse complement strand
GAGGTCCTATGGTGCTGCCTGGTCTTGGAGCTGCACTAGAGGATCCAAGTTAAAAGTAAGTAAGGTTCTAGTAGAATAGAGTGAAAAGATCACCGGGAGGATAGGACTAGGCCTATGGTGGCTGCCTGGTCTTGGAGCTGCACTAAGGAAGGATCCAAGTTAAAAGTAAGTAAAGGTTTCTAGTAAGATAGAGTGAAGAGATCACCAGAAGAATAGGACTAGGTCCTATGGTGCTGCCTGGTCTTGGAGCTGCACTAGGAGGACCCAAGTTAAAAGTAAGTAAAGGTTCTAGTAGAAATAGAGTGAAAAGATCACCGGGAGGAATAGGACTAGGTCCTATGGTGCTGCCTAGTCTTGGAGCTGCACTAGGAGGACCAAGTTAAAAGTAAGTAAAGGTTCTAGTAGAATAGAGTGAAAAGATCACCGGGAGGATAGGACTAGGTCCTATGGTGCTTGTAGTCTTGGAGCTGCACTAGGAGGATCCAAGTTAAAAGTAAGTAAAGGTCTAGTAGATCAGGGTCAAAGACACTACCGGGAGGAATAGGACTAGGTCCTATGGTGCTGCCTGGTCTTGGAGCTGCACTAGGAGGATCCAAGTTAAAAGTAAGTAAAGGTTTGGTAGATAGAGTGAAGAGATCACCAGAATGAATAGGACTAGGTCCTATGGTTGCCTGCCAGTCTTGGAGCTGCCTAGGAGGATCAAGTTAAAGTAAGTAAAGGTACTAGTAGATCAGGTCCAAAGACACTACCGAGAGGAATAGGACTAGGTCCTATGGTGCTGCCTGGTCTTGGAGCTGCACTAGGAGATCCAAGTTAAAAGTAAGTAAGGTTTGTAGAATAGAGTGAAGAGATCACCAGAAGAATAGGACTAGGTCCTATGGTGCTGCCAGGTCTTGAGCTGCTTAGGAGGATCCAAGTTAAAGAATAAAGGTACTAGTAAATAGATTATTACATCCCAGAAGGGATTGTCTAGTCCTAAGTTGCAACTTGGTCTTGGACAGCCATTGGAGGATTTAGTAAAGACATCCAGAACAGTTCTATGATGCTTCCTTGTCTATGTTGGATCATTTTGGATTGTTATTAGACTTCATGCATTCAAAATTGGATAAGAATGTCATGCATTCAAAATTGGATTAGAATGATGGCATTTTAACATGGTTGTAGAATCATATCAATTGAAAGAAAAAGAAACAACGCTTTGATTATTTGTGAATGCTTGAGTTTTAGTATTGTTTATTCTTGTGTATATATTTAGGTGAATTATATAAATAGTGCCTTCATATTGTGATGCTCAAGATGCTTCAACACTAGTACACCGGTTACCTCCTTGTACGTGGTAGAGTGGAGATAGAATGACTTGCTTAAGAATATATTACATGTGTAAGTTGTTATGTTGCAATCAATACTCTTTTTATTTCACTTTCTGCACAAACTAGAAAACACCAACGCAACACTCCAAACAAATCCTTCCAGAAATCTATTGAGGAATCTAAGGTGACTGCATCAAAGTCAGAACCGACCAGAACAACACCTCTATCAGCTCTGAAGAAGACTCCGCCTCCTGCATCTAAGCTCCTCCTACTACAGGCTACTAAGCCCCTCCTTAATAAACCCAAACCACTAGCTAAGCCACGCCCAGTATCTCAGGTCACACCGCCTAAGGAACCATCACAGGTACAGTATAGGATTGAAACAGGCTTTTTCTTATAGAGATGCCATTTTGTTAAAGAAATTTCTGTTTTTTTAATATTTATTTTCAGCCCCCCCCCCCTTAAAGCATTTTTTCCCAGCATTTTTTTGTTGTTGCCAATCTTAGGATTTATGAATGGTACTGAGTGGCATTTCTGTCTTTATATTCAGAATGGGTTAAGTTTGTTTAAGAAAAGAAAGAATGGGTTGATGCAAATTGTTATTTATGAAGGAGAACTTCACATAAAAACCATTCCAATAGATTTAATCGTTGGCTGAGAACCAGAGGGCGCTATTACAGATCAAAGACGTTCCGTTTAGGACCAGAAGGGCACTATTACCAATGACTTGTACAGTGATAGCGCCCTTTTGGTTCTCAACGGAACATCTCTAAGATGGAAGAACGTCTTCTGGCTCTCAACAGACAAAATTTGTGATGTGATGTAAGCATATCTGCATCTAGAAGAATATATTTCACTATTACATTCACAGCACTTAGGAACTCATAATGGTATGACCGTTTTAATATTATGTTTATTGTGTTTTTTTTTTAGCCTGCCTGGTTAAAGGAATTGAAGTCTAAACCCAAACCTGAATCAAAGGAGTCTAAATCAAAACCAGAATTGAAGGAGACAAAGAAACGAGAAGAAGATAAATTGAACTCAGATATCCTTCATCCTAAAACATCCTCACAGACCACAACAAAGACACCTTCATGGATGACAAGCGACAAAAATAAAAAACTGCCTCCTATTCCGTTAGTATTAATTCTTTCTATTTCATTCATTGATCAAGCTAAGATTACAAATTAATTTATGGATGAGTTAATATTTATCAAGCTTAATTTCATTTGTATTACGGCAAGGCTGTTTTTTCTTAGGGCACTTTTTGTTAAGTACAGTACAAATGCAAAGCATGTAAAAAGGGCACCAAAACCCCCAAGGCCAAACAAAGAATTTTGGAAGAGGCACAATTAATTGAAGCCCTGATTTATGGTTGATGCCATATTTTTAGGTGGTTGACAAAAATAACCTCTAAATTGATAAACTGTTGTAAAGCTTTTTTCTGCCATGTTTTTATGTTCTGATCTGTATTATGTGAGACACACCCTCTCCTCAACATTGTATAGAGGATCTTAAATGAATATGACGTTTAAGATACTTTTGAAATAATCAGTCTCCTTTTGCGAAACACTCAATGTCTATTGAATTATAATGTATCAGTCTACTTGATTTGAATATTGGGCATGGTACTCGAAATAATATGCACTAGTTGAATATTTTGCCAAGCTTTATGCTAGATTATACATGAGTGTTACAGGAAGATACAATGTATGTGGCCAATTTCTAATTTGCCCTGCCTGCATGCATGCATGATAGCAGTACATATCAGATTCTGCCTCAGGGAATGGAAATGGGATATTTATGTGCAAGTTGGAACCAGAGATTAGGTTTTCTAAGCGTTTTACTAAGCGTTGAATACTGTTATTTTTCTTTACCAAGGCAAATGCATTGTGGCTGTCAAGCATTTTTGCCGGAAATCAATTTATTTTATAACAGGGATTGGGTAGCTTTCAAAACAAGAGCATTAGATCAAGATTAATAAAATTATACTGTTTCAAACCAGTAACACAAACTACTGAAAGTTCAGATCAAATGGAAGTCATTACTACTTAAAACAGTAAACAAACAATGCCAAGCATACAGCCGAACACCAGTACCCTCTGTTGCAAGCTCAGCATGGCCGCTAGGGACGGGGACTGTACAACAGGAAATGGGTGTATGTTGTGCTATGTGGAAAGCACATGGTTTTATAAACCATTCGGGTGGTTTATAAAATTGAGTATGAAATAATGATATCTCGAAGGTAAAGCAAGCAGATTAGCTTGCAATTTTGAAGAGATACCAACACTGACTAAGTGTTTATAATTATGTTGGCAAAATAAGCTAAATCGAATAAAATGTGATTTTGATTATCATTCAATGTTACTGCATCCCTTTAAAGGTGAAACAATGTCACTCATTAATTATCAGTGTTTAATATTATCTCCTACATGTATGAGAGGTTAAGACTTATTCATGCACCTATTGGGTGAAATAATTTTCAACAATAGGGATGTTAGAACAATAACTTATTCATTTGTCTCTAACGGTAGAAACCATGTTGTTTACATGTAGAAGCAGCACACACTGCTGTGTGATAAATTGGAGCCAGACAGCTATGAAAAAATCATAGGTTCCCGGGTGGGATTCAAACCCATGACCTCTGGATTGCTAGACCAGGTCATAACCATAGACCACCGAGTGCCGTAGCGATCAAGGTTCAACTATCCTATATACATGAATACCAAACATGAAGGAATTTACGCCATTCGATTATTAAATAGACAAGTAATTTATTCATTTGTCTCCAACGGTAGAAACCATGTTGTTAGAAACACACGCAAATGCTGTGTGATAAATTTGAGCCAGACGGCTATGAAAACTAGGGATGTCATCGTTCTTCATCCTGCTTTCATGTATATGTGGGCCTATGACACAATGAGTTAAAATGTTTCACAAACTTGTGTAGTATCATCTTGCTAAATATTGTTACAAATAAATTATACTTGTATGTCCTAATAGGTCATCATCGAGTTCACCTAGAGCAAGAAGCAGAGAGTTCTACTCCTAATGTACCTAATGGAAGCAAGAATTAATGAAGAGAGAAAGCACCTCCTCCTCTGTTCATACGTAAACTACGCAATTTATAACTCCGCAAGTAGGTATAGTCAGACAACTATCTTATTTTATATTAAAAAATAAAATATTTTGACCGTAGGATCCAAGTTAAAAGTAAGTAAAGGTTCTAGTAGAATAGAGTGAAAAGATCACCGGGAGGGATAGGACTAGGTCCTATGGTGCTGCCTAGTCTTGGAGCTGCACTAGGAGGATCCAAGTTAAAAGTAAGTAAAGGTACTAGTAGATCAGGTCCAAAGACACTACCGGGAGGAATAGGACTAGGTCCTATGGTGCTGCCTGGTCTTGGAGCTGCACTAGGAGGATCCAAGTTAAAAGTAAGTAAAGGTTCTAGTAAGAAATAGAGTGACAAAGATCACCGGGAGGAATAGGACTAGGTCCTATGGTGCTGCCTAGTCTTGGAGCTGCACTAGGAGGACCAAGTTAAAAGTAAGTAAAGGTTCTAGTAGAATAGAGTGAAAAGATCACCGGGAGGATAGGACTAGGTCCTATGGTGCTGCTGTCTTGGAGCTGCACTAGGAGGATCCAAGTTAAAAGTAAGTAAAGGTCTAGTAGATAGGGTCAAAGAACTACCGGGAGGAATAGGACTAGGTCCTATGGTGCTGCCTGGTCTTGGAGCTGCACTAGGAGGATCCAAGTTAAAAGTAAGTAAAGGTTCTGGTAGAATAGAGTGAAGAGATCACCAGAATGAATAGGACTAGGTCCTATGGTTGCCTGCCAGTCTTGGAGCTGCCTAGGAGGATCCAAGTTAAAAGTAAGTAAAGGTTCAGTAAGATAGAGTAAAGACACTACCGAGGAGGAGAATAGGACTAGGTCCTATGGTGCTGCCTGGTCTTGGAGCTGCACTAGGAGGATCCAAGTTAAAAGTAAGTAAGGTTTGGTAGAATAGAGTGAAGAGATCAACCAGAATGAATAGGACTAGGTCCTATGGTGCTGCCAGGTCTTGGAGCTGCTCTAGGAGGATCCAAGTTAAAAGTAATTAAAGGTACTAGTAGAATAGATTTATTACATCCCAGAAGGGATTTGTCTAGGTCCTAAGTTGCAACTTGGTCTTGGAACAGCCATTGGAGGATTTAGTAAAGACATCCAGAACAGTTCTATGATGCTTCCTTGTCTATGTTGGATCATTTGGATTGTTATTAGACTTTCATGCATTCAAAATTGGATAAGAATGTCATGCATTCAAAATTGGATTAGAATGATGGCATTTTAACATGGTTGTAGAATCATATCAATTGAAAGAAAAGAAACAACGCTTTGATTATTGTGAATGCTTGAGTTTTAGTATTGTTTATTCTTGTGTATATATTTAGGTGAATTATATAAATAGTGCCTTCATATTGTGATGCTCAAGATGCTTCAACACTAGTACACCGGTTACCCTCCTGTACCGTGGTAGAGTGGAGATAGAATGACTTGCTTAAGGATATATTACATGTGTAAGTTGTTAATGTTGCAATCAATACTCTTTTTATTTCACTTTCTGCACAAACTAGAAAACACCAACCAACACTCCAAACAAATCCTTCCAGAAATCTATTGAGGAATCTAAGGTGACTGCATCAAAGTCAGAACCGACCAGAACAACACCTCTATCAGCTCTGAAGAAGACTCCGCCTCCTGCATCTAAGGCTCCTCCTACTAGTCACCTTAGATTCCTCAATAGATTTCTGGAAGGATTTGTTTGGAGTGTTGCGTTGGTTGTTTCTAGTTTGTGCAGAAGTGAAATAAAAAGAGTATTGATTGCAACATAACAACTTACACATGTAATATATTCTTAAGCAAGTCATTCTATCTCCACTCTACCACGTAAAGGAGGGTAACCGGTGTACTAGTGTTGAAGCATCTTGAGCATCACAATATGAAGGCACTATTTATATAATTCACCTGAAATATATACACAAGAATAAACAATACTAAAACTCAAGCATTCACAAATAATCAAAGCGTTGTTTCTTTTCTTTCAATTGATATGATTCTACAACCATGTTAAAATGCCATCATTCTAATCCAATTTTGAATGCATGACATTCTTATCCAATTTTGAATGCAATGAAGTCTAATAACAATCCAAATGATCCAACATAGACAAGGAAGCATCATAGAACTGTTCTGGATGTCTTTACTAAATCTCCAATGGCTGTTCCAAGACCAAGTTGCAACTTAGACCTAGACAAATCCCTTCTGGGATGTAATAAATCTATTCTACTAGTACCTTTAATTACTTTTAACTTGGATCCTCCTAGAGCAGCTCCAAGACCTGGCAGCACCATAGGACCTAGTCCTATTCATTTGGTGATCTCTTCACTCTATTCTACCAAACCTTTACTTAACTTTTAACTTGGATCTCCTAGTGCAGCTCCAAGAACCAGGCAGCACCATTAGGACCTAGTCTATTCCTCCTGGTAGTGTCTTTGGACCTGATCTACTAGTACCTTACTTACTTTTAACTTGGATCCTCCTAGAGCAGCTCCAAGACTGGCAGCAACCATAGGACCTAGTCCTATTCATTCTGCGTGATCTCTTCACTCTATTCTACCAAACCTTTACTTACTTTTTAACTTGGATCCTCCTAGTGCAGCTCCAAAGACCAGGCAGCACCATAGGACCTAGTCCTATTCCTTCCCGGTAGTGTCTTTGGACCTGATCTACTAGTACCTTTACTTACTTTTAACTTGGATCCTCCTTAGTGCCAGCTCCAAGACTACAGCACCATAGACCTAGTCCTATCCTCCCGGTGATCTTTTCACTTATTCTACTAGAACCTTTACTTACTTTTAACTTGGTCCTCCTAGTGCAGCTCCAAGACTAGGCAGCACCATAGGACCTAGTCCTATTCCTCCCGGTGATCTTTTCACTCTATTTCTACTAGAACCTTTACTTACTTTTTAACTTGGGTCCTCCTAGTGCAGCTCCAAGACCAGGCAGCACCATAGGACCTAGTCCTATTCATTCTGGTGATCTCTTCACTCTATCTTACTAGAACCTTTACTTACTTTTAACTTGGATCCTCCTAGTGCAGCTCCAAGACCAGGCAGCACCATAGGCCTAGTCCTATCCCTCCCGGTGATCTTTTCACTCTATCTACTAGAACCTTTACTTACTTTTAACTTGGATCCTCCTAGTGCAGCTCCAAGACCAGGCAGCACCATAGGACCTAGTCCTATCCTCCCCGGTGATCTTTTCACTCTATTCTACTAGAACCTTTACTTACTTTTAACTGGATCCTCCTAGTGCAGCTCCAAGACTAGGCAGCACCATAGGACCTAGTCCTATTCCTCCCGGTGATTCTTTTCACTCTATTCTACTAGAAACCTTTACTTACTTTTAACTTGGTCCTCCTAGTGCAGCTCCAAGACCAGGAGCACCATAGGACCTAGTCCTATTCATTCTGGTGATCTCTTCACTCTATTCTACTAGAACCTTTACTTACTTTTAACTTGGATCCTCCTAGTGCAGCTCCAAGACCAGGCAGCACCATAGGACCTAGTCCTATCCCTCCCGGTGATCTTTTCACTCTATTCTACTAGAACTTTATTACTTTAACTTGGGGTCCTCCTCTAGTGCAGCTCTAAGACCAGGCAGCACCATAGGACCTAGTCCTATTCCTCCTGTGGTCTCTTCACTCTATTTCACTAAACCTTTACTTACTTTTAACTTGGATCCTCCTAGTGCAGCTCCAAGACCGGCAGCACCATAGGACCTAGTCCTATTCCTCCTGGTGGTCTCTTAGGACCTGGTTTACTTGCAGGTTGAGTGCAGGTGCTTTCACAGGAGTCTTTCTTCTTCCTCTTCCTCTTCTTCATCTATGCTTGATCTCTGAGCTCTAGGTTCTGTGAAAACCAATAAACATTACTGTAAAGCTACAATTCTTTAAATTGATTGCATTATCAATAAGCGACAGTTTTTTTGCAGTTTGCATGATCTGTAAATCTATTAGTTTGTGATGGAATGGAATGGAATGGACCTTATGAATGGACATAGGAAGTCTGACCTCAAACAAAAGAATATATGATCATAAAGCCAGGGTTGCTTCAGAAAACAACTTGGTACAAGTTTTTTATTTTCCAAATTTTTAAAACTTGAATGCTTAGTCATCCATGACAGTACAGATAGGTATAATTTTGTATCACTGGATATGAGTTACTCTTTGTCATGATATAGAAATAATGACACATAAGTAATACAATTTTAATACGCGGCTCTCAAAGTTGGGTTGTTTACCTTTTTTTGGGGAATTAATGTACTCTATAACCATGCCCGTTATAGCACCTCACCTGTAGAATCTACAAACATCCATTTAATTTATCTTCATCCCCTGCTGAGGGATCGTTTAGTCTTTGGTCTTCTCTGAGCTAAGGGACCAACCCTACTCAGTCTGGCCCTAGACTTCTGAGCTTCTACATCTAGTGTCTCCTGGATCAATACCCTGTAAGAATGAAATTGATAAATATTGATCTTATTAGCTTTCAAAACAAAATATCATTTAAAGATTTCACTGGTGGTAGAACGATTAGCAGTGGAAGGTTTCATGATACACCAAGTATTTCATCCATGAGGTTATGAGTGCTCCTGAAAAGGACCTAGACACCCTTGACATTTGAGTGAGCATGTTCTCACATTCTTCAGACACGTCAAGAATGAGTAGGTCCTCTTCAGGACCACTTATAACCTCAGAAAGAATACTCGATTGCACCATGAATCTTTCCAAACAACTTTCTAACTTGTTAAAAGTGCATACATGCATAAACCCACAATATTTTCCTAAGGTCTACATGAATCACGTTGTTTCCTCAAAATTGCAAAGATTTCATCTCACTCCTGCAAACCTTTAAAATTAATTCTATTTTCACTGACACTTCTTTATAATGAAAATTACAAATTGCAATGAAACAATTGCCAGTTTGCGCATGAGAGGAGTGATCATACATTTCTTTTCATGTTACCAATTTAAGATTTCAATGATTATTTTTATTGCAAGGTTTCAGATTCCAGGAACATTCAATGTTCCGCAAACCGCCTTAATTTTTATTTGTCAGTGATTTTTGCTCTTTTCGGTTTAGCTATAACAACAAAGAAAATAATCAATGAATACAATGTAGATGTCTGGTGTAGACTATTAGAACAAAAAATATTTTCACACACACCAGCAATCTAACACATATATGTTTTGCATGTAGATTACAATGAAATCGAAATACAACAAATAATAGACATATAGAAGAGGGTTTAGAAACTGTTTTCAAATCCCACACTCTTACCTGAAGTATAATTAAGTTTTAGTTTTTAAAATCAATCAAACACAAAATGTATTGTAAGACATTATAATATAATACTGAAACATACTCCTTGAAAACTGACAAACTACATTCATATATCCTGGTTTCTAAACCCTTTGACACCTGAAAGACATCACCATGGCAACCATTATATCATAAAAGAGTTCCCTTCCCACTGTGTTTATCAAGCAGGGTTTGGTGTAACACAGATCTACAAAGTAAACAGCTGCACAACTTATGTTACCTGTTACACACACGCAGAGTATACATGCAGTGGGGTCTATTACCAGTGTGGCCCTTGTATCAGTGACATAACATTTCCTTCTGACAAAATTGCTCAGGATTTGTTTTTGTGTAAAAAGTGGGGTAAGGATACATTGTAGGGTTGTAACAGATTTTTATGTCTAGATTAATAGGGTTAGGTTTAGGATACGGGATAGTGTTAAGTCCAGGGTAAGAGTTAGTCATTTGATTAGTCACAGAATTTACAGCAGAGCAATTGTCGCTGGAGTAAATGTGATAGAATCCTTGTATCGTATCAATATTGAAAGTGATCCAGGGTGCGCCTCTAGCTACAACACAGTTTTATACATTCCCCCTCTATAAATAAATATCATAATCATACAATCTTTGTTTCAAGATCAATATTGAAAATTAAACAACTTATATTATGTACATGTACATGTACCCCCACCCCAAAGAAAATTAGGTTAAATATAATGAACAAACAAAGATATTTAAACTAATTGCTCTATTTCCAAGCTTGATATATATCACCCACATAGACTAATGGAAGGATAAGGTGTCATAAATGGATTAGTCGTCTGTAACCCACTCTAGGCTGGGTCGGCTTCTGATTTTAATTGAATAAGGTTTTTTGTCTGCTGCAGACTTAGCATTCTATCCACTGATGAATCACAGCATCCTTTAATCTTCCCTAATTCTCCAAAAACTAGACTTGCCTAAAATAGGATTGTATCTTCCTATTCACCAGACACAGTGTCCCTGCTACACATGTACACAGCTTATAATAAGGCCATGAGTTTCTAAATCAAATTTTGCTACTACCCATGTTTGTAAAGGACTATTGCCTGGAGTATTTGTAATATCTACTTTTTCTTCTCAATAATATGACCACACATACTTTGTAGCTTGTATACTATAATATATATACATGTATTATGTACACAGACAATCTTATAAACTTAAAACAACATAAGAAAAGCATTTTTTTTTTTCAGATGAAATATTTGGATAGGATTACATAATTCCACAATGCACTAGGATATTGCAGTTGAATTCTTTGCAATCAATAACACATGGACATTACATTTTGGCATATTAAGCCACACACGTATCATGTATGGGTACTTGGGCGGGGTAAATGCATTTGGTCTAAACCAGTGTTTAACTATGTCCTGTTTTGATGTCATTCCACAAGAGGTCC
This sequence comes from Paracentrotus lividus, assembly GCA_940671915.1. Classification (NCBI taxonomy): domain Eukaryota; kingdom Metazoa; phylum Echinodermata; class Echinoidea; order Camarodonta; family Echinidae; genus Paracentrotus; species Paracentrotus lividus. The sequence continues at coordinate 44,397,516 of CALNVZ010003434.1, read as the reverse complement.
AATTCCAATTACGTCTATAACCAGTTTTGTCAATTACCCTTTAATCATAATTGGTAATTTGCCCATTTACCATTTTGTCTAATGTCCAGTTCATCTAATGTCCATTTGGTCAATTCCTGCAAAACAAACTGGCAATAACCTAAATATTAATTTGGTTATGGACAAATTATACAATCACACACCAAGTGGTCATTAGACCAAGTATGTATTAGAATAAAGGGGAAATTAGACCAATCTGTTAGTAGACCAAATTGGCTTAGCCATGTGGTATTAGAACAATCAGAGAATTGGACCAACTGCTGTTAGACCAAGTGGATATAAACACTTTTAGGCAGGCGGTCTATGTGTGGAATATAGCAAAATTCAGCTTAAAAGTTACAGGCTTGAAAATAAAAATGCATAATTCATGAAAATAAACAGTAAATTCTTACCAGCTCTGCAAGGAATGTCTCAAAATCTGGTACATCTTCTTTCTTCTTCTTGTGAACTCTTCTCTGATATACTTGAGGCATTACTCTGTAACAATGAGAAGATCAATTCATAATTAAACTTTCTACTTGAAAATATCAAGACATATTACCATACTCATTATTCTATCATGATATTGCATACAACATAAGCCAATATTTTCGCGTACAGATATTTCTCAATTTTGGTCTATGTTTGAGAAATTCACTGTAGATTAATCACATTTTTGTGATGTTTTTGTTACTAATTATAGTTATATTGAAGTGGATTTTGATGCAAAGATGGAATAAAAACCATAATGAAAATAACCACTCATACAGTATATGTTTTCAAGTGCAGTGCACGTAAGAATAGTGTTAGCAAAAACAAATAATTTCTAGTGAAAAAACAATCAAACATTGTTCAATGCTATCAAAATTAAAATAAAAGCACGCACTCTTACATTCAAACATTACATTTCAACCACTGCATTACAATCTTTGAAGGCTAGTCAATTGAACTGCAATTGAAGCTATAAGGTTTTCTATGAATGAATAATAAGTGCTGTGCTCAACAATGGACTTTTGAACATGATAATAACACCTGTTATATAACCATACCTCTGTGTATGTGAGTCTTCCATCTGTTACGTCATAATGATCATCCGTTTCATCAACAGTTTCTACACAACAATCTTCTAACATTTATGGTAACAGTTCTTGAATCTACAATTGAATCTCTTGGTGTCTGCACTCGGAATCATTTTTCATCTACTTCCTTACCTTCTCCTCCTAACTTCTTCTCCCCTTCCTTTCTTTCTCTTCCTTTTCCACCTCTTCCTTCTTACTCCGTCCTCCTCTTCTACTTCTCCTTCCTTACTCTCGCTCTCTTCTTCAT
>CALNVZ010003434.1:44358154-44396147 GCA_940671915.1 Paracentrotus lividus | reverse complement strand
GACTGCATCAAAGTCAGAACCGACCAGAACAACACCTCTATCAGCTCTGAAGAAGACTCCGCCTCCTGCATCTAAGGCTCCTCCTACTACAGCTACTAAGCCCCTCCTTAATAAACCCAAACCACTAGCTAAGCCACGCCCAGTATCTCAGGTCACACCAGCTAAGGAACCATCACAGGTACAGTATAGGGATTGAAACAGGCTTTTCTTATAGAGATGCCATTTTGTTAAAGAAATTTCTGTTTTTTTTAATATTTATTTTCAGCCCCCCCCCCCCCTTAAAGCATTTTTTCCCAGCATTTTTTGTTGTTGCCAATCTTAGGATTTATGAATGGTACTGAGTGGCATTTCTGTCTTTATATTCAGAATGGGTTAAGTTTGTTTAAGAAAAGAAAGAATGGGTTGATGCAAATTGTTATTTATGAAGGAGAACTTCACAATAAAACCATTCCAATAGATTTAATCGTTGGCTGAGAACCAGGAGGGCGCTATTACAGATCAAAGACGTTCCGTTTAGGACCAGAAGGGCACTATTACCAATGACTTTGTACAGTGATAGCGCCCTTTTGGTTCTCAACGGAACATCTCTAAGATGGAAGAACGTCCTTCTGGCTCTCAACAGACAAAATTTGTGATGTGATGTAAGCATATCTGCATCTAGAAGATATATTTCACTTATTACATTCACAGCACTTAGGACTCATAATGGTATGACCGTTTTAATATTATGTTTATTGTGGTTTTTTTTAGCCTGCCTGGTTAAAGGAATTGAAGTCTAAACCCAAACCTGAATCAAAGGAGTCTAAATCAAAACCAGAATTGAAGGAGACAAAGAAACGAGAAGAAGATAAATTGAACTCAGATATCCTTCATCCTAAAACATCCTCACAGACCACAACAAAGACACCTTCATGGATGACAAGCGACAAAAATAAAAAACTGCCTCCTATTCCGTTAGTATTAATTCTTTCTATTTCATTCATTGATCAAGCTAAGATTACAAATTAATTTATGGATGAGTTAATATTTATCAAGCCTTAATTTCATTTGTATTACGGCAAGGCTGTTTTTTCTTAGGGCACTTTTTGTTAAGTACAGTACAAATGCAAGCATGTAAAAAGGGCACCAAAACCCCCAAGGCCAAACAAAGAATTTTGGAAGAGGCACAATTAATTGAAGCCCTGATTTATGGTTGATGCCATATTTTTAGGTGGTTGACAAAAATAACCTCTAAATTGATAAACTGTTGTAAAGCTTTTTCTGCCATGTTTTGTTATGTTCTGATCTGTATTATGTGAGACACACCCTCTCCTCAACATTGTATAGAGGATCTTAAATGAATATGACGTTTAAGATACTTTTGAAAATAATCAGTCTCCTTTTGCGAAACACTCAATGTCTATTGAATTATAATGTATCAGTCTACTTGATTTGAATATTGGGCATGGTACTCGTAAATAATATGCACTAGTTGATATTTTGCCAAGCTTTATGCTAGATATACATGAGTGTTACAGGAAGATACAATGTATGTGGCCAATTTCCTAATTTGCCCTGCCTGCATGCATGCATGATAGCAGTACATATCAGATTCTGCCTCAGGGAATGGAAATGGGATATTTATGTGCAAGTTGGAAACCAGAGATTAGGTTTTCTAAGCGTTTTACTAAGCGTTGAATACTGTTATTTTTCTTTACCAAGGCAAATGCATTGTGGCTGTCAAGCATTTTTGCCGGAAATCAATTTATTTTATAACAGGGATTGGGTAGCTTTCAAAAACAAGAGCAATTAGATCAAGATTAATAAAATTATACTGTTCAAACAGTAAAAACAAACTACTGAAAGTTTCAGATCAAATGGAAGTCATTACTACCTTAAAACAGTAACAAACAATGCCAAGCATACAGCCGAACACCAGTACCCTCTGTTGCAAGCTCAGCAGGCCGCTAGGGACGGGGACTGTACAACAGGAAATGGGTGTATGTTGTGCTATGTGGAAAAGCACATGGTTTTATAAACCATTCGGGATGGTTTATAAAATTTGAGTATGAAATAATTGATATCTCGAAGGTAAAGCAAGCAATTAGCTTGCAATTTTGAAGAGATACCACACTGACCTAAGTGTTTATAATTATGTTGGCAAAATAAGCTAAATCGAATAAAATGTGATTTGATTATCATTCAATGTTACTGCATCCCTTTAAAGGTGAAACAATGTCACTCATTAATATATCAGTGTTTAATATTATCTCCTACATGTATGAGAGGTTAAGACTTATTCATGCACTATTGGGTGAAATAAATTTTCAACAATAGGGATGTTAGACAAGTAACTTATTCATTTGTCTCTAACGGTAGAAACCATGTTGTTACATGTAGAAGCACACACAACTGCTGTGTGATAAATTGGAGCCAGACAGCTATGAAAAAAATCATAGGTTGCCCGGGTGGGATTCAAACCCATGACCTCTGGATTGCTAGACCAGCGTCATAACCACTAGACCACCGGAGTGCCTGTAGCGATCAAGGTTCAAACTATCCTATATACATGAATATCAAACATGAAGGAATTTACGCCATTCGGATATTAAATAGACAAGTAATTTATTCATTTGTCTCCAACGGTAGAAACCATGTTGTTAGAAACACACGCAACTGCTGTGTGATAAATTTGAGCCAGACGGCTATGAAAAACTAGGGATGTTCATCGTTCTTTCATCCTGCTTTCATGTATATGTGGGCCTATGACACAATGAGTTAAATGTTTCAAAACAATTGTGTAGTATCATCTTGCTAAATATTGTTACATAAATTATACTTGTATGTCCTAATAGGTCATCATCGAGTTCACCTAAGCAAGAAGCAGAGAGTTCTACTCCTAATGTACCTAAATGGAAGCAAGAATTAATGAAGAAGAAGAAAGCACCTCCTCCTCCTCCGCCAAGTAGTGAGTCAACATCTCTTATTTTATTGAACGTTTCACCCCTGTGTGAACTTTTATGATGAGAGTTAAAGGGAAGACCAATGAGGTTTTTCTCATTTGTTTTGAAGAGAAAGAGAGGAGAAAAGAGGAGAGAGAGAGAGGAGAGAGAGAAGAGAAGGGGGGGGGGGAGATTTTGATAAAAAGTAGATGTATTAAATGAATTTCTTAAGAAGATAATTTCCCCAAATTCTTAGTAAGAATTTGTTGTGTCTAGTAAGGAGCACTTATGTGTAATTTCCTGTCATTATCACCATCTAATACATGCTATTGCGCGCTCATGCCACTGACAGTTATATGAAATTAGCTAGCTGGACATCCGTATTTAATGGAAAAAAATGTTTTCGAAAGACAAGTGCCTTATCTAGACAATCGGTAAATTTTGATTTGATTAATTAAAAGGTCTTTATTATGCGCAAACATTATGCCCTGTGCACTTAGCCAACACATTGGTTGGATAGATGGAGTAGATATTCAAGAAATAGTTTAGCATATATGTATTCAAATGGTGAGCAAACTCCCCAATCCAACACTGGACCGATGTTATGTGGTGACCTGAAAAGAAGAAGACGTCTCCTTTCCTAATTGTATTAGTGTTAGGGAGTGATTGAAGAAGCGTCTTATTAGAGGTATCTGAGCACTTAATTCATTCTTAATTACTCTTATTGTTTGCCTCATCTAATCCTGTTTGTGTGCATTCTCATGGTAGTAATTGGGTTTCTAAGAAGTACAGACAGCTTCATTCGTTCATTCAATCATTCGTTCATTCGTTCATTTATTCATTCATTCATTCATTCATTATCACTTCAATCTTAATTACTCTCTATTGTTTGCCTCATTGATATCTATATCCTGTTTGTGTGCATCTCATTGGTACTAATGGTTTCTTAGAATAGCAAATCGTCTTGATCATTCATTCATTTATTAAATAATTTATTATCCATTCTGTTTGTGCTGTTCATACGTCGGTCCGTCTGTTCGATCTTTCGTTTGTTCTTTCACTCATCTAACTGGTAGTTAAAGTTGTTCTCTAAGAACCAGCATAGCTGAAGATCAGAAGGGAAGACCTAATTATCTGTTGTGTCTCTGTAAAATATGTCGTAATCTACATGTATGATGGGATGTAAAAGTTGTGGTTTGATTCCTGGCACGAATACTTGCAAGCATCCTTGGGCAAGCATTTAAATGGATCTAACACACCATACCAGTGTTAAAATTTGTAGTATTGGCTAGGATGCTTTTATTATGACACTGTAAATGGCTGCTAGGATCGAATCTAATGACCAGGGTAATAATAGATGATAAAGAGCTTTGATTAGTTGTCAACTGGGATGACGGCTCATAAAAAAGGAATATATTATATGAATTACTACATGTAATTATATAGCTAGTGAGTTCAAATATGCAAACACTTCCTTGATCAATCAAGTTGTATTTTTAACCTTTCTTTTACCCCAAATGCCTCATTTTCCCTCTCTTTTTTTTCAGGTAATAAGCCACCTCTGAAAGCTCAGGTACTGCCAAAATCTCCTTCTAAATCTCCAGCAAAACCAGTCATAGCAAAGAAACCAGGCTTCCCTAAACCAGAAGATAATAAGAGTCCTGCTAAACCATCACAGCAAGAAAAGAAGGTTGATGTGAAGAAGAATGAAGAGAGGAATTTGGATAAGAAGAGAGAGGAAGATAGGACCGATGAGACAGACTCCAAGAAAATCAAACTATCTCAGGTTTGTTAGAAATCATATTCTTGTATAGATTGGGATCAAACTTGAAGAGACCTACAAAGTATTCACAAAGGTGGCTTCAAAACCAAGGACTGAAACCATGTATAATGTAAATTTTGTGTAATAATTACGTTTAATTTGGCGCGCACTTTGAGGAAGGTCAAATATGAATGCGGGATTTTGTCACAGAGCGCTAGATTCACGCTTGTTGCTATTGTAAAGTCTGCTGTTTATTTAAATTAATTTAAATAAAAATGTTTATTTAAATTAATTTAAATAAATCGTTGACTCAACAGTGGGCTCATTATGCTAAAACCATAGCAACAAGCATAGATTTAGCGCGCTGTGACAAAATCGCGCATTCATATTGGACCTTTCTCAATGTCCGCGCTAAAATTAAGCGTAATTATTACACAAAATTTACATAATCCATGGTTTCAGTCCACAGTTTTGAAACCATCTTTGTGAATTCGGGCCAAAGAGTTCCATGTATGCATTACTTAAAGTGGCTTTCATGAGCCTAATCTCGTATATAGACTTTCCTAATTGCGTGGATCCCCTGGGGATGATCCAAACTACCAGGTGATGTGTATTTTAAGTGTGAATTAAGTGACGATGAAGTCTTTGTGAGACACCACCGCTGGATGATTTGTGCTGATATCAAGGCGGCATAATTTGATGATGAATGTGAGATCCTTTTAAATTCTGAATTAGATTATTTTATGGAGTCTTTATATCAATGGGTTATGGTTCTTTGCATTCTCTGCTGTACTGATATTGACATACATGTACTAAGTGATACGTTATTAGGCTTTTATTCATTGTCTTTGTTCTTAAAAAAGAAGATTTATGAATAGCATTCTAGAATATAACCGACTTTCAATAATTAAATTCCATTCCTTGAAAGCTGTGCTCTATGATATGAGTGTTATACAAACTTATTGTATAAGCCAATATTTTTGCACACTGATATTTTGTACTACAGTGTAGTTTGGGAAATTCACGAGTGGATAATTTCACAATTTTTGTGATGTTTTCTTTACAACAAATAGCCGTAAGTTGAAGAAGAAACTTTTGCGAAGATGGACTCGTGAAATCTGCGAAAATAAACCACCGCAAAATATCCTTAGTAGTCATAGCAATTATATTTTTGGTTAAGCTGTTATTGTTATTAATATGTTTGCAGAGTATGGATTCTATGCTTGATGAGGACAACATGGACGTATCGCTGGAAGTTACACCAGAAGAAACACCAAAGATAACACCAGAGGAGACACCGGAGGTACCAACAGAGGTTACACCAGAGATAACACCTGCTGTGCTAACACCAGTGTCATCACAAGATGCTGAGAACAAAGATGACTGCCCAGGAGAGGAGGATGTTGAGATGAAACAAGAAGAAACAGAAGAGGAGGAAGAGGTGAAAGTAGTAAAAACTGAAGAAAAGAAAGTGATTATTAGTCCTCAAAAAGAAACAGAAAGCAAACAATTAAAAGCAGAAGAACGTAAGGTTACCATGGTGACAAGGAATGGGGTTGGGAAAGAAAAACAGGATGAAGGGAAGAAAGGAGGGGTTAAATTGGAAGATAAGAAAGATGAAAAGATAGTTGAGAAACCTAGCATAAACACTCCAAAACCAAAAATAGAGAAGGAAGATAAGGTCAAACCTATGAAAATAATCATGAAAACAGACTCTAAGAAAGAAGAGCAAAAGGAAGATAAGCCAGAGGAGAAGAAAGTTACTATTGTGATGAAACCAGAGAGCAAGATGTCGGGAACGAAGAACTTTGGACAGAAGAACGTGACGATCGTGACGGAGGATAAAAACAATGATTCTGGGAGCATGCCTAAATGGAAGAGAGAAGCTAGAGAGAGAATGCAGAAGAGAAAGATGTCTGGAGGCAGCATAGTCGTGAGTCTTTTGCACCGTGGTCCTTCCTTCTCTCTTTGCACTATTCTCTCCTCCCTTCAAACCTTACCCCCCTCTCTTGGCTCATTATACCTTGCTTTACAAGTCAAACCCAGTTTACCTGTCATCTTTCTGCATTTGCATTGTGGTCCTTCTCCCCTCACTCTCTTTGCAACATCTCTCCTCCCTTGCACCTTGCTTTACAAGTCACCCAGTTTACTTGACTGTCAATACGTCTCTTTCAATGTTGGCACTGTGGGCCTCCTCCCCCCCCCCCCTCTCTCTATCTTTAGCACAATTCCCTTGTCCTATACATCTGCACCTTGCTTTACAAGTCGAGCCAATTACCTTTACATGTCTCGTTTCTACATTGGCACCCTGGTTCTTTCCCCTTCCCCCTCTCACTCTCACTCTCTCTCTCTTTCTCTCTCTCTCTCTCTCTCTCTCTCTCTCTCCTAGCACCTTTCTCTCCTTCCATCCACCTTGTATGTTGCATTACAAGTTTTCGTTTTGTCAATTTGTTCCTTTCAGACCTGCATGCCATAATTGTGTGGTGATTGCATTCTTTGGAAATGTCCCCTCACATTTCTATTCTAAGTCTTAATTTGCCTTGCAATATTTGCTATTATTCATTATTTTTACCCTTTTTCTTGCTCTCTTGCTCTCTCTCTCTCTCTCTCAGCATCAGTATCATGTTCCCACTGAATCTTTATCTCTCTGTTTTTATTTGCTCTTCTACCCAACCTATCCTACCTTCTTTTTAACCCTTTGGGGACTGAGCCTGAATATATTAGGGCTACGGTCTATGGGAAATGCGTGTTATAGCCAAATCGGCTCGTCTCCAACAGGTTAAGAGATGAATTTCTTTCCGATCTTTGTAGCTCACTTTGTTGAAAATAGGTTATTTGAATATCTCTCATGTTGTCTGTGTAGTATCTGTATATTTAACTTTATCTGTTAATTCCTTTTCTCCTTCTTATCCCCCAGTTTGTGTTTTCTTTTGTCCCACTTCTTTGAAAAAAAATGAAAAGATTATTGCGAATATTCCATTTCTGTTTCAATATTTGAGCACTTTGACTTATTGTATGCTTTCTTCACTGTTCCAACACCTTGAATTATCTTATTGTATGCTTTCTTCACTGTTCCAACACCTTGAATTATCTTTTGCTTTTCCCCTCCTCTTGATTGTAATAAGTCTTTCTTTTATTTGTACTTGTTTTCTTGTGATGTATTGCTGGGCCTTGTTTCTGATCTCTGTATCATGAATTGCTTGCACCCATCATCATTGTGATTCTATTCAATACAGACCTGATTTGGTTCTGTGGATTTATAAACTGCTATACGCTGTAGCATTTCCCTGTTTGCTGTGCTTGCGATTATTGCGCTTTGATCAATTCCTATCGCATCAAAATCACTGCTTTCAATTGGCCATGAAATCATTCCCTAGCTAATGAATAATTTTTCATCTTTTCTTTCTCTTGGGTGCATCAAAGTTTTGACCTTTGTTGAATATTTTATGTCAGAAGTCTGTCTCCTGTGTATGGATCTTCTCTATGATGCAGATCATCAAAGAAGACCTTCTTAATTTTGCTCTTAAAAAGAAAAAAAGAATCTTCTTTTATTTCCTGTGGAACGCAACAACACTTCACATTTCTTTGCATCTCGTCAAGAAAACTTTTTATTACAGACATTTATTCAAGTAAAATCACCATTTCCTTCTGCTCCAGTCACTTCTGCTTTTCAGCTCTAGGTATCTTTTAATTTCCTTTAATTGTCTTTTACTCTAGAATCTTTTGGGTTTTTCTATTCAAAGAAAATTACAATTTATTTCTGCTCCACTCACTTTGGACAATTCATTTTTTTTTTTACTTCTGCATTTCAGCTCTGGGTATCTTTTAGTTTCTGTTAATTGTCTGTTACTCTAATATCTTTTGCTTTCTTTTAAAGCAAAATACATTTTCCTTCTGCTTCATTCACTTGGACAAATTATCTTTTGCACTTCTGCATTTCTGCACTGGGTGTCTTTGAGTTTCCTGTAACCTTACCTTCATTTAAAATCTTTTGGTATTTGGTTCAATATTTCATTAAGTTCATGTCTTAATATTTATTTGATATGTTGTTCACATGTTATTCAGATAGTAGCATTCACTTTGCCCTTGATATTTGAATCTCAAATTGACTGAATTGAAACTCCTATAGTTGACAAAAGTTTAGTTTTATGATATTATCAAAATATTTTATCATTGGGAAGATCTGTAAAGGACTGAATTATCCAATACTTTTGATATGGTTTTATGTAATTGATGAGCTAAGATATCTAAGAAGTAAGCATTGTGATACTTAACCTTAGCAATTTAATGCTACTATCTGAAATCTAAGTTCTTTGTCTACCTAAAAGTGTTTATACTGCACCATTCTGTGTTTGTTTGAGCTATATTTATGTTTTGTGGCAACATTTATTTATTATTTATATGGACATGGACATTTAATGTATCGCTATCAATTTTCTCATTCATTTCATGGCCAATTACTCGTCAATCAAGAAATGAAACTGAATTCCAATTAAAAGCAAAGTAATCCATAATGCAAAGAATCAATGGCATCAAAATATGAAAGCAATGTCTAGCATAAATGTGCAAGTAATTGATATCATAAAAGCTACTGCTACATATACATTGCACTTATCATGCTTGGTAATGTTAAGTTATGAAGACATTATACTAGAAACATTATGAAAATTGATTTGAATTCACCTATTACTGGGGACAATCCATACCTGCAAAATAGCCTTGTGGACAGAGGATAGAAACCTTTAGAATGGTTCATTCGTTTTTTTAGGTATTATAAGGCTTATATTTTAGGACGAACAAACCACTATGTTAATCAATGTTTTTAATCAGATAACTTTTGACCTTTGACCCTATTCAGCCTATGAGGTCACCTAAAGATACAACAATAGAAACAAATAGTAACAACAACACACCACAATGGAAGAAAGATCTAGTGGAGAAGAGAAAGCTATTCCCTAAGATGCCCTCACTTGACAACGAAGAGAAAGGATCAGTTGAATCACAGAAGTCTGAAAAGGTGCTGAAGAGACATACGATTGCAGCAGGTAATTTACAGTCAATATTTCAATGTCTTTTGGGGAAAAGATCAATTTGTATTATCTGAGACACACTCAAAATCATTGGGTAACAATATGAAGGGTCCGGTTTTCATTTTTTTTAAAGGTAGTCGCACAATTTTATATGATTGAATATCTGATGATGAAATATGCTGATGGGAAAACCCCCTCCCTAGACAAATTGTGATATCCAGTTATTAACTTTTAAATGAGAATGACAGGAAAAGCAAATCTTAGGTTTCATCTTATCAGACCATTTTAGCTTGATTCATTAAAGATTCTCATTGTCAAATAATGTACAGGTTCTTGAATTGGTTTATTTCCAGTAAAGCCAACAGGTGTCTGTGAAATATCACATAATGTATAGTAAACTACTGGTATGTATTGGTTTCTTTCCAGTAAAATAAGTGGGTATTTCATGAATAAAAACTCTTGAAAGATGAATCTGAGCAAATTAAGAATGTTCAAGTGGTGAGCGTATGTTCTTTGCACATGTTTTTGGAGCAGAGTATCCACTAATTCCTTTAATTGTTTTGGCTTTGTTTCTGCAGACGTACCAACTATTGATGTGCCTGCTGGTCATAAAACAGGCATGCCAACATGGAAACAAGAGTTAGAGAAGAAAAATGCTCGTCTAGCTAAACATTTAGCAACTAAGGATGCAGGTAATTACTAGCCCCCACCCTCTCCCCTACCACAGACCCTAACCCCCTGTATGCACTGACTGCCACTGAATCTCAATGCCGTATCCAGAAGGGGACTCAAGAGATGCACACACCCTGTAATTTTTGAGAATCATACATTGAAAATACATGTTGACATAACTGTATCCAAGCAAAGTGCCAACTGAGCACCCACTTATTTTCAAATTTGCTGTGTGTATTTTCAAATCCTGGCTCTGTCAGTGAATCTCTTCAAAGCAATTCTCATAAAGCAAGACCTTCCCCTTGGAAAAAAAAACTGTATGTCATCTTGCTATATTGACTGCAGTGAGAAAGAGAGGCATAGTGGTTCTCTGGGCTGCAGTGAGAGAGAGAGGCATAGTGGTTCTCTGGGCTGCAGGGGGACCTCTCTATCTGTTGTTTAGAGCTCTGTGCATCACGGCAGGTTGTGAGGTCCCTTTGAGCTCATAGATATTACCATGTATCAAATATTAAAAGCAGTCAATATATCTTTTATGATAATCATAAACATGAAACAAATATAATTAGAAATAGGAGAGACGAGAAATGAACCATTCTATAACATAACACTTTCCAGCATCCACCTAGACAGATATCTTTGAGTGTATTGGGAGTTTGAGGTTTGCACAGCTAAAGTTGCACTCTGTGGTACTTATTCTCAAAAGCCGCCTAACTTTAAGCCTAGCCTAAGTCTGTGGTTTAAATATGGCCTGCTAAAAGGGAATCAATCCAGAAAAGTAGATGGTCAATTCATAATTTTTGGTAGTGAAACTATTGAAAACTGCTTGGGACGTTAAGTACAATAGTTTCCCTTAAAATTAAAACACGATTCCAGAATTCAGTGAAGGTGATAGAAACATGCAACATAGACGGATTGATTCCCTTTTAGCAAGCCATAGTTAAAGTACAGATTTAAGCCAGGCTTAAAGTTAGGCAGCTTTTGTGAATTCTGGCCTTTGTCTTTTGGCTCCTCTACATTTCCTTGCAGATTTTGTCCAGTATTCTTGAAAGCTCACCAACTTTATTAGCCCTAGTAAATGATTGATGAATCCATGGAGCTATAGCTTCATGAATAGCATCAGGTACATGAATTATAGCCATTTAGTTGGGCTACTAAAGTCAAGTGAGCTGTATAGAATACAGCCTTTAAGAACTTTGTATGAACGCTCTTTTGTCGTAAATAAAGTTACCTGTTTTGAAAATGTATCGTGTGAAATGCTTGCTGTAAAAAAAAAAATAAATAAATTTAAAAAAATAAAAAAATAACAGAATTAATGTGTTTCTGTAGGTACAGTGACAAACCAAAAGGAAAACCAATAAACCAACAAAATTTCGAAAATTGGAAATTGTATCTGAGGTAGAATTATTCAAGTGTGTTAACCAAATTAGAATCCGATGTCAGAAAATGAGACAGAAAGGATTATAGATTGATATGTATTTTAGCTTGGCATTAAACCGTTATTAAAGACTCAATGATTATCGTTTGGTTTTTGGTTGTTTATTGCAGTGATTTGAATCAAACCAAAACATTGATTTTTTTTTTGTTATTAATCATCATTGAGAGCTTTCACTTATTTCAAAGTTTTCCCTCATTCTTGAAGCCTCTCAGTTTGTCTGCAGAATTTGATGGTCTTTATGTTCTCTAATAAAAAGAGCAATGGTAAATTTAAGAATGGTTATCACATTGTTCATATATAGTGCGTCCCAGAAAAAAGTAAACCCAACTTTGAGAGCCTCATATTAAAATTTTATAGCATATGTAAGCTTATTATTCATTTCATGATAAAGAGTAACTCATTTTCTATTCAATGATACCAAACTTATACCTGTGTTGTGATGTATGGCTGAGCAGTTGGGCTTTAAAAAACAAGCGTCAAAATTCAAATGTTCTATGTTTGAGGAGAAACAGCCCTTGCATCTCAATAGACCAAGAAATCCATTGTCCCTCATGAATGGACTTAGGAAGGCTGACCTCACACAAAGAATGATAGATCAGAAAGCCAGGATTGGAACATTGGAACATTTTGTTTTTGACCATTTTTTTTAAAGAACTGGAGTGGTCAGTCATCCTTGACAGTGCATGTATGATTTTGGTATCACTGGATAGAAGACGAGTTACTCTTTGATATGATATAAAAAATATTTACACTTAAGTAATACAATTTTAATACGAGGCTCTCAAAGCTGGGTTTACTTTTATCTGGGGCACACTGTATATACTGCCAATTAATAAATGAATATTCAAGCAGCAGGGAAACAATATAATTATTTTGATTCTCTCCTGTTTTCCGCAATCTTTCTTTGTCTTTCTTTCTCTTGACTATTCTGATTGTGAAGATAACTGATAATGCATTCTGTGAAGCTAATTGCCTTTGCACTTCTTTCTCTCTCTCTCTTCCCTTATGTTCCCGCTAACCATCATTATTGTTTGTTTTGTGATTTCATCAATTTATTTAATATGTTTGTGCTATATCCTTATTTCATTTATTTGAAAATTTTTTTAAAAATATTAAAAATATTGTTGGTGCTTGATTATTTTCTTTTGTTTATTTGGCATACTGTGTGCATTACCCACCCATCTTTGATTTAATATTTCAAATCTGAACCTCCTTCACTTTTCACACAAAAATAAATGTATGTCTATGCAAATTTGGTGCCTCTCCTTTCTGAACAAAACCTCTTACAATGTAACACCTAATATAAATGTTTTTTCTTAATTTGAATATGATTTGTTCAAATATACTTTTCTTCTCCTTTTGGAATCATGGCATTTACTTCTTTTATGTTTTATTGGATGTGCGTCATGTGTCCATATTAACTAACGCTACATTTCCCATCATGATTACATTTACAATCTGAAACCATACTAAACATTCTGTTGTTTTTATTTATAACCACACCATTGATCCTGCATCAACATCCCTCTAAACTCCTCACACCATTTCAACTGCACTCTTCACTGCACCTGTTACCTACCAATGTTACATTAATACCTGTTTATACCCCTCTATCACTCATCTCATTATCTTGACTGCACCCATCACCACACCCCTTTCATGTACTTACTGCCATACCACTTACCTATTGTCACACCCCCTACTATACCTGCCTGCACCTGCTACCACTCATGCAACTATCTTCACGGCACCTATTATCTACCTCCATACCCCTCCACCTATCATATCACCACCTACATCAACCACATAACCTCCACTGTTAGGTCCTGAGATCAAGCCCCCAATTGATGGTGTCACACAGCAGCCAGTTCCTGAGCTCTCATAATGGTATAAAACTCACCACTTTGTAATTACTGTGGAAATCAATAACATATGTATGCAATATACACTGTCCGTCATAAAGGTGGAATATTTTTTTTGCCGCTCTAGCAACATGATTTTGCTCCGGCTTTAATTTCTTGAATATTTTCGTTCTGCTTTTACTTTTTGGGACCCTGGTTATATCTTGAACATTTTCCCAACCCTTCACAGGGATTTTTTTTCCAAAAAAAGTTTTGTCAACCCCCATAATGCCCATTTTTTCCAATTTTTTTTTTTCATTTTGGGGCCCATTTTTGTTTACCTGGCCGATCAAGGCCCCCCCCCCTTACTCCTACTCCCAGGAACCGCGTCTGAGATGTATTGTTTATATTGTTCTTATAGTTAAATCTAGAATTATGGGGACAGACTTAGGTCTCTTGTCTAGGGAAAGGGTTGAAATAAAAAGTGTGATTGGTTAAAATTCAGAATATTTTATTCCACCTTTATGCTGAAAACAAAAGAAAAAAAAAACCTTTAACCCTTAATTATTATAATTTTTCCCAAATTGTTTTTTAGCCTTGATGAAAAGGTTGTAAATGGTAATTATAGATAATATTTTATTTTGATTTATATTTGGCTGATATTTTACAATGCTATTTTGGAAAGATAGAAATTTCCAGGGTGTTAAAATGAATAAAATCAATGTTGAACCATAATCAAAATAAATTTTGACCCGTCCCATAGACAAAAGAATTGAGCCTGTAACCATAAAACTAGAACAATAACAACTCTACACCTCTGACATGTTTCCTTGGGGTAGGACTGAGGGGCCTTGGTTGGTTGCGTAAACAAAAAGGGGCCCCAAAAATAAGAAAAAATGACAAAAATGGAAATCTTGGGGGGATGACGAAACTTTTGGGAAGAAAGATCCCCGGGAAGGGTTAAGGGAAAGTCCAAGATATAGCCACGATCCCGGAAAGTGAAAGCGGAGACAAACACATACAAGAAATTAAAGCCAGAGCAACATAATGTTGCTAGAGCAAAAAAAAAAAATTCCAACTTTATGACGAATAGTGTACAAGAAATGTACCCTTAATTGTAAATGCACAGTAGCCACAAAAATGTGAGTAACTTATTGTTAACAAAGCCTCTGTAAAATTGTAGATATGTTGTTACATGTATGTATGCAAAATCTATGATATACGGGAATATGTATATGAGGATGAAATATAAATGTATCAGTGCATATCTATGGTTCAATGCACCTCCCAAATGTAATATGGTATTATATTCATATCTTTGGATCATACCATTAATGTAGAAGATATTGTGGTAGCATATAATAATTTTCCTCATAGAATGCTATTGATATCAAAAGTACCATGTGACATGGTTGTTTTCCAATGACCTAGGTCTTATAAATGCACCGTTTAAAGTTCATCAAAAAAAGATTACAAGATCAGGGCTTGAAAAAATTTCAGAAATTAAGAATACATTGATAACAGCTGTTTATCCCCTTGAGTTTGGGGTGAAATAAATCAGAACTATTCTGGTAAAATTTACAAGGTTTGTTACTCGATCATGCTACATGCCGTAAGCCAACTCTTTAAAAAAAAATTTTTTTTTAGTTTTCTTACATCTCTTTTTTTTTTCTTTCTCTAGAACGAGACAAGGATTAGCTTGAGACCTCATTTCCAGGGAGTAGACAAGAAGACTGAAGAGGATCATACACGCAGGATCACCCCTCTACAAGGATAATGGTCTGGTCCATTACAAGTAGTGTGAAGTTTACTTTGGAATAATCCAAAGTTGAGATAGGGGTGTTAAAACTCATCTAGATGGAATGTATGTGTTTATAGATCACCCCTTTTAGAGGGCCAATGGTCTTATCCATTACAAGTGGTGAAAGGTTATCTTGGCATGATCCAAACTTGAGATAGGGGTGAAAAAAGCCATCTAGATGGAATGTGTTTATGGATCATCCCCATTTCAATGATAATGTGCTGGTCCATTACAAGTTGTGAAATGTTACTTTGGAATCTTCCAAAGATGAGGGTGAAAAATCCATACAGCACGAAGGTGTTAATGGATTACTTCTACTTGTTCCTCTGTCTCCTGGGTTTGTCCTTTAAACTTTCTTCAATATTCAATTCTGTATTTATTACACGTATGTCCCAGCCTGGGAACTGCCTTATAAAGATTGCATTCTTGTAAAAAATAGTTGAAATTATATTAGAATTTGAAATGGATTATTATGAAATCGAGGATGGATAAAATAGAAATTTTACTATTGCAGAACAATTAAGAAATTATGAAACCTTGAGGAAAAATAAGAAGAATCATCTACATGTAGCTACTTTATTGAAGATGATTTATATGTATCATGTATAAGTTGTGAAGTTGAAACTCAAGATGCCAAAATATTTGGCACCCCTATGTAGATTAATGGAGTGTGCCATGTTGTCATCTATGCAGTGTATCCATTGGAATGAACCATTCTACTACAGGGGTATATACGTATTTACAAATTAAGCTCACAATAAGCTCATCAGTTGAGGTTCAACACTCAAAACTTGAATGGTATGAAGTGCAGTATATTCCATGGTCATCATTTAAAGTTCTGTTTTGTTTAAAATAGGGAACTTGAGCACTTGGCAATTCATTTATAACTTTATGTTATGTACATGTACCTGTATGTATGTTGTGTATATAGTGTTGTAAAAGAGAATTCATATATTCCTGTTTAATCAGACATAGCAACGATGTGAAGGTTATATACATTTGTCTTTGTTTTCTCTCTTAATCTTATGTTTAGATATGGTATACATTGGTTTATCATTTAGCTTGGGCATTTTCATAAAATAAATTTTGCATCGTTCATTTTTGTTTTGCGATCATATACATGTATGGTTACATAAACAGAGAAGGATGGAATACCCCCTGTTAAGTTTTGACTGAGTTATGACCAATCCATTTTATTACCTCACACGTGAAGCAAAGAATGAAATAGAACTATTAAGTGAAACTAATAGGAATATTCTTTTCAAAGCTGGTTCATCTTCTGAATCATACTGTTTTCATTGACAGAAACACACTTTATTATGTGTGTTTTTTAAATATAACATCATAACAAACATGTCAATTGGTGCACAAAGTGTGCTGATGTTCATCATTATCTATCTGTCTTTATATCTGCCATCTATGTTTGGTATTGTATCATTATCTTGCTGTCTCTCTGTCTCAGCTCATCATCCTTTAAGTCTTGTTGATCCCTGCCAGCTACTGCCATTCTGTGTGTACTTGCTGAATGTGTGTCGCAGAGCACAAACCACCACTCCATTCATTTCACTTACAATGGCATGAGCAAATTATTTCTTAATCTGTTCTATTGCCAGTATTTCATGATAAAAATCACTAATATCTAATAACACATTTATTATCAAGAGATTTAATGACGTTAGTCTTGTAGAAGAAGTATGTAGGAAGTAATCCACCCACAAGAAACTTCATTTTACATTATACCGGTCACCATTATGTCTTCAATGTGAAGATAAGGGACCCATGTCTGATACTCGAGATGATGTTGACACAGGAGTATTGTGCGTTTAAACACAAACAAAAGTATAAAATATATTCTTTTGATCTAGTGTGGGTCTAGTGCTCTTTCTGAAGATAATATTAAAAGTCCAAATCCTCAGTATAATAATCTACTTCATGTATTTCCTCATCATCACTGCCCTGGTGCAGTATTATTGGTTTTGGTTATCTCTCTCTTTTTCATCTCTCTGTCTTTTTTCTTCTTAAAGTAATATTACATGAGGCTAAATGGAAATATGGGCATTTTGAACCTTCTCCATTGCTTAATCTCTGTACAGGCATTCTAATTCATAAAGTTACAGAGATCATGTTCACAAATTCTTCATCATTTGTAGAAATATTTGTATTAATACACATATTTACTTACCGGTATCTAAATACATCCTAACTACCTTTGGGTATGGGGTTATAAACCAAGAAATAAAGAGAGATCTTTGGTAAGTGCACATTTTCAAAACTGCTCTTGTAAAGTAGACTATCATTCTAGAGGTATGGGGAGAGATTAGTTGTTTCACCCTGTAGATTCTTTTGAGACTGTAAGCTATGAAGACTTTCGTTCATTAAACTAAATCAACATCCTTGTTTGTTACGAGACAGCGTCATTTTAATGCCAAACTTGGAGTGATCAGCAGTATTATGCAATATGTGCATGCTATTATTTTACAGGTGTAGGAAATAGGCTTAGATGTGCTTTATCTATGTAGTAAATAGCATTCCTCATGTTTATTAGCACATTAAAATGATTCAATAAAACAAATCTTTTGAAATCGGAAAAGAAATGAACATTTTCAACCTCTATTTGCAACACATTCCTCCATTTGAATTCCTTTATATTTTCCTAGGAAATTCCTGGTTATATAATTCTTTTTTCTCAAAGCTTTCTGCGGACTATTTTGTTTGTATATTTTTGGTTTGTGTGTGATTTCCATTGATTTCTTTTGATTGCTGCTCTGTTGCTATAAGATTTGTGTATATTTTCTGTAATGCATAGTCAAATATTTATTCTATAGATGCTAGTAAATATATTCACAACACATTATGTAATGGGTAAAAAGGCTTTATTAGAAAATTTATACGAGTTTAATTGTAAGGTATTTAAAGAAATCCCTTCAAGTGGTTAATATTATGTTTGTGGTTTATGAACATAGTATATAAAAGCAAGGCTGCTAATATATATTAGCACTTCACAAGAAATTGCATATCTGTTGTTTATAGTGGTATCTTCATAAAGACATTTAATTCGTCAATTATGCTGTAAATTTATGTAAAATAAATTGTTATATATTCCATTTATAGAAATCTATAAAGTGATGTCCCAGTATGAATATTGATTTCTTTCTTTTCTATTCCATTTGTTTTTAATCATTCCAACTCATTATGTTGATCTGTATTCTCTGTATTTCATCACTGTCAAACATACCTCATCATTCCAATCTATCAGTCAACTCTCATTAACCCATTGAGGACTGAGCCCGAATATATTCAGGATAAGGTCTATGGGAAATGCTTGTTATAGCCAAATCAGCTTGTCTCCAACAGGTTAAAATGAGGCACTCAAGACCAAACCAAACACAGTCCACTCCTATTATAGGAGGGGCATTTCATGAAAGGATTTGTTGGACATTTTATCCGACATTTTTTGGGACAAAATTTGCTCTCAGCCAATCAGATGCAAGCATTTCAGTAGCTTAAAACAGTTGTCAGTGAGAATCTGTGAATATTTGAAATTTGAAATTTGAAATGCTCCCCAGGACCAAATGAAATACATGTAATTCTTAATAGATGTACATTGTATAACATTGTACTGAAGTCACAGGTTGTGCACATGCAATTTTAAATTGCCCTAAAAACTTGTATCCTTTCTTTTTATGATGGGAATGAACCGTGTGAACTCTCCCACAATGTTTATATTTAGCCTCTGCTTGCAACAGGAGTTGATATTCAAAATTGTAATTATGGTTATGTACAAGTTGAAAAAGCACTTTTGTATTTTGAAAAAGTTCTGATGTGATGTGACATGTCTTACTAAAGTCTTGTTTCAGCCATTGATGCACATTGTATTTGATACAAAGCACTCAAAAGCAGAGTTTTATGCAATGGTATGATCAGGTTTTCATGCAATTTGGTCAAATGAAGACTAAGTTTACAGCTTTGGAAATTGATCTTTATTGGAAATAGCGCACTTGAAAGACTGGTCGATCTGCTTGGAATTAATCTGAGAATTAATGTAAAATGAAATGACCATTTTTCAAATTAATGAAGGTAACTATTTTCAGTGTCTAGTTGGAAATGATGTAGTTGGTTGACTGCCAGAGTGAATATAACATTTATACATGGCAATGAGATAATTTATATCTCATAATGTATTCCATCGATATATCATAGAAAGTGTCCTTTATTGTTCAGAGTATCCTATTTCAAGTTTGTGCATAAATGATTACCTCTCCTCAAAATATACAGATCTATATAGCTGTACAATCATGTAGTATAGTTTATCAAAGGAGTATATACATGGCATGGGCATAGAAAGCACACGGGATGAGGTTATGCACTCCTCAACTTGTGGAGGTGTTTGTATGCATGCCGATGGGGAAGTGTGAGGTAAATAACCCTTTTTATGACCAGGGTACCGATGCATTAACAGCTATTATATGTAATAATTTAACCTTCAATGGTAACCACCATAGAAGTATTTCTCAACACCCAATCAAAACACAATATTTCATGAAAGCAACCATTGATGCCAAAGTTACTACAATAGCAAGTTTTATGCATCAGCACCCTGTTGATATGGGTTATATTTATGTAATTGCTCATTAGAATCCAAGCTCAGAGTGGAACACTCTACTATTAGAATAGCTTGGAGTAGAACTACCATACATGTATCTTTGGTGGGGTGACAAAACCTCTTATCTAAAGAATGTCCAAAGTTCAGGATTCAGACAGGACATTACTTGACCGATTACCTGGAAATTAACCAAAATGGTGATTTTTCACAAAAATTTGAGATATAAGGTCTTATCACCCCCATCAACGATATGGAAAGTTATTAGATTACATGTAGTTATCTCAGAGGTCTATCATTTCTATCTAAGCCAGATGTGGCCTTCATTTCCTACATGAAAGGAAGAATTATCTCATCTTTTTATAAAGAAAATGTTTGCAAAAACCTGCTTTAAACATTGCACTTTCAAAAGATTAAAATTTTTATAACTGTAAAGTATACCGAGTCATGTGTGTCTGATATTCAGTACGTTTTTATTTTATTGATTAAGGCCGGTATTCTCAAAGGGTGACTAAAATTACTAGGCCTACTATATACGTCGCCCTATTGTTTGAGTCGATAGCAAGGCCTACTAAGCCTATTGTGCAGGCCTACTAACTTAAGTCACCTTTCAAGAATACCGACCTAAGAGTTTGAAATGGATACGTTATCCAAACCCTTCCAAACTTTAATCCTCTATATTTGATTTAATCCAATAATGATTCCATGAAATTTGCTCTTTCAGCAATAGCTCAATTGCAAATTCCACATTCCACAAACGAAGAAGTGATCACCTTCAATCCTGGATATGACAACATACACCACCCGGACCTCCCCCTCCAACATTTAAATACATACACAAAGAAGAAGTCTACACCATTGTACAATTCCACAAAATATACATTTGTGATGATAAAAAGTTTCATCTTGTTATAATATTGTATCTCTTTCCCGATTTCAATTTACAGGAACATGTGTAAGGGATCCAATATATATTACTGTCACTTTCATGATAACTGGATTCATATTCAGATACTTTGGTCAAAATGAATTAAAATGGTTTTGGGTATAATGTGGACATCAATTATTTGTGAACATTTCACGAAAGTTCTTCTAAACTTCAAACCCATGATTAGAAATACATTTGTAAATAGATCATAAGGTTATGGTGGAAGCCTTTGCTTTACTAAAACCAGTAAGAAATCTACATGCAATCCTTCACAAGAAGGTTGTTATATAGGGGAGACTGGGGTAATTATGGCCCCTTTGTCTTTGTCTCTTCCACCTGAATATCTTCAATAGTAGAGCTGTAAAGAGGTATTTAATTGAAAATGTCACTCGGGGTAATTATGGCCCCTAATACATAAACAGTGTATAAGCACAGATAGGGACATTAAAGGGGAATCCAACCCAAGGAGAGAATCAACCTTACAGGAAGGAGGAAAATGAGAGGAGCAATCTATAAAAAGTTTCATCAAAATCGGTTATAAAATAAGAGAGTTATGGAAGTTTGAAAAGTCTAGTTGTTCCTTCTATGGGGATCCTCAAATTGGCATCATCGGCTTCAAAATGGCCGATCTTATGGACAACTCTCCATTTATTTTGTACACAAATTTTCAGATTTTCCCCATTTTCTTTTGAAATATATCTTACCTCATTCTGAGCTCAACATATGTTGTGTGAAATATATTTTCCCATGACATATTTTGAGCTCAGAAGTAAAGAAGACATATTTTGAAAGAAAATGGAGAGAATCTGAAAATTTGTGTACAAAACAAATGGAGAGTTGTCCATAAAATCAGCCATTTTGAAGCCATTGTTGCCAATATGAGGATATCCATAGAAGGTACAACGAGACTTTTCAAACTTCCATAACTCTCTTATTTTATAACCGATTTTGATGAAACTTTTTTTAAATTGCTCCTCTCATTGTGCTCTTTTATATAAAAATCATGGGTACTGTTTCCCTTTAACTTGTATGATTATGTACATAAATATAGGTCTTTCTATTACTGCAAAATTTCAACATTTTGGCTGAACCAATTATTGATTTATCATTGTTGGTGGTTGAAAAGTGTATTAGGAATACCTATCAACATTCATTATACATTACCATCATTAATTAGCATAATATCTATTCATTCATACAGTCATGATAATAGGGGCCATAAATAACCCAACCCGTGGGGTAATTATGGCCCCACAAAGTTGTTAACATAATGGTATATAATATGCAAATGAGAAGTCACAGGTTTATACTTTCCTTTGTTTATTATAGGTATATAGACTGACTATATTTGTACATAATTAGAATACTATTGGACTTTTCATTTAAAGGTAGTAATAGGAAATGTGAAAAAGGGGGCCATAATTACCCCAGTCTCCCCTACATGTAGATCCCACAAGACCATTCTGTTTCTGAATTATCAACCTCAAAATGATCCCTTCATGAAGGAAATCACTATCCAATCCTTCTCTGTCGTATTTTATTGTGGTATTTTTAGTTCTGAAAGGTCTCATTTTATGCAAGTAATTACAATGGTTCAGATAAGTTTGGAACAAAATGTTACACTGTTTCTTGTTAGAAGATACCTGTATTTATCTCTATAATACAGCACAAAGACCGATAAATGTGGCAATTTACTTTCATTAATCTGTTAGACATGATAAAAGGCATATACAGTACCGACTTGAGTTCAATGTCACAGTTGATTGCATTCGAGTGAGCTCGTTTGCATTCAAATAGTGTACATGTGAGTTCACTTGATTAAAATCAGTTGTGAGGTTGTACTCAGTAGGTATGACAACCAGTGCTTAGTCTCTACACTCCTGTAACTTTCTTCTTCTTCTTCACTTTCTGTTCTTCATCATGCTTCAATCTCTTCTCCTTTAGCTTGCGTACCTATGAGAAAAAAAAACAAAAAACAATAGACATTTCATCAATTCATGTTAAATATCTTTTCCTTGAAGCATACCTAAAAGAATACAAAACATAACTTCATAAATGTGCAGATCGGTTAGGTCTCTGACTGGCCGTTGGCGGCATACACAAGTTTTTTATTTTGTCAAGATCACTTGCAGTTTTTACAGCCTCAGTCAAAACATAACATCAATCTATTTTTCTTTAGTTTACAAACTATGAGACAACAAAAGTGTACATTTCATCTTTACAAGTGAGCTTCAGGTAAGTCTAACCTGAAACCATTCAATGTAATTTACATGCATAGATATAATATATATTTCTGGCCTGCGATAAATTCAAAAGCAGCAATTGAGATGTACAATTGGTGCATAGTGATGGGCCATACACATTTACTAAGATTTTACATAATATATTTACTTTTGAATTCGAGTCAATTCAATACTATTTAGTATGATAAAATATACAATTACAATCATATAATTACAATGCAAAATATCACAATACATGTATAAGAAAAATAGGAAATTACACAAGCAATATTTTAGTAAAATCACTTGCTGTAATGCATATGTCCCAATTCTGGAAAAGGAATAACTACAAATTAAACTAAATTATGAACAGGTTTTTATCACATTTTATATGATATTTTCAGAAATTACATGTTATTCTTGAAAAATCATTTACCACTTTGAAGATTTTGATTTATCAACAAACTAGATGATCTTACCTCCTTAGCTTGCTCCTTCTTCTTCTTCATGAGACGATCGTATAATCTCTTTCTCTTCTTAGGTATCATCATTTCTTGTAATCTTCTTTCTTGTCTTGCCAGCTTCTCTGCATCCCAAACGGGATTACTCTTTTCTACCTGTCCTTCAGCAACGGATAACTTTATCGTCTGAAAATGATATAACAATAGTAATAATAATAATATTAATACCAATAATGATAATTGTTTCTATCATCATTTCTTGTAACCGTCTTTCTTGTCAAGCTTGCTTCTCTGCGTCCCATACAGGATTACTCTTTTCTACCTTCCCTTTGTAACCTTCTTTCTTGTCTAGCTAATCTAAGATGATTATTTATAGTAAAGTAAAAATTTGTGATTGAAAAAAAAAAAAAAAAACCCTAAAGATGTGGTACTCTTACATGTGGATCAACGTTTGTGTAAAATTTTGCATTGATCAGACGTTCCATGGCAGAGATCTAAAACCGCAATTCCTACATCGCTGACTTAGATGGCAATTAAGTAATTTGCTATGCTCCACCAAGACTATATTAACAGTGTAAACAGCCTCTGTGTTATCTCCACCCTCTCCATGACAATACTATACCTCCTTCACATTGCCATTTCTAGTTTCCATGTTACTAACTAACTTTTAAAATAATAAATCTTGAGAAATCTTACCTGTTTTTCTGCTTCTTTACTGAGCTGTTGTAACCTCTTCTTCTCAACGTCGTCGATCTCCTCCTCCTCCTCCTCACTGCTCCCATCTTCATCTAAGTCTTCTTCATTCTCACTCTCACCAATAATCTCCTCTTCTTCTTCTTCTTCCTCTCCTCCAACTTCTTCTTCTTCATCCTTTTCATCTGTAAGCAAACACGACTATCATAAACAACCTTTAATTTGACAATAACATACTTATAACATATGTTCACTTTTACATTTCCTGGCATTCTCAAAATAATAACAAATATCATGGGAAGGGCGTGGTGGCAGCACTCCTTCCCTTATATCTTTTAGACTACAGTCAACCTCGCTTACATCAACCTTGCCAAAGTTGAATTTCACTCATCTCGATGGCGGCAAACAAGTCCTGATTTTCCTCCTCAGACTTTAATATTTGTGTTAATTCCTCGCATAAGCCGATATTCGCCCAAGTCGATGCAATTGTATGGGCCTCAACAAGGTCGAGCTAGGTGAGGTTGACTAATGTACCTTCAGAATGTTCTTTCTTGTTTCCCTCCTGTATTGCCATTCTCTCTGGGGGCAAACATGAAACATCTTTCTCTTCAACGAATGGTATCACCCCCATTCACCCCTCCCCTCAATGGTATCTTTTAAACCTACCTTCAGCATGTTCTTTCTGGTAACCCTCCTGTATTGCCATCCTCTCAGGAGGTAGATATGAACCCTCTTTCTCTTCAACGAACGGTGATAGATGAGGTGGGAGAGGCACGCCTGGGAAGTAGTCTTCTAGAGGCAGTAACCGACGAGCGTTCACACAATCAAACACCCACTGAGGCTGAATGTAATATCTGAATATTAATACATGGAAAATCAGGGTTAAAAGACCATTCATTATGTTGAACATCTTATATTTAGGACATGAATATAAATTATATTTCACTCTTATCTGTTCCTCTTATTTCCCTACAGTGCATATAAGGAAGTGCAACATTTCTGTACAGGATACATGGGACAAAAATAAAGTGTTTTGAAAACATTTCCAAGTATGCAGTTCAACAGAGGAATCTCCAAGTCTTACATTAAAAAAAAGCAATTATGCAGATATTCTCTAATTTATTAAAATTGTTTTGTTTTTTTAGAAAATGTAATGCTGCCAACTTATAAATGTTGTATATTACACACTCATGAAAATCTAATCCCAAGTCTAATTTGAGAAATTGTCATAGCTTTTATTCATAAGCATTGTCTCCAAAAATTATATGTGCATTGTCCTCCATTAAGGTACATATATAGAGTCTACTCCATTCATAATGACAGAAACCATGAAATCTTGTCATGAGTCAAATATTGTGTATCAAGGCAATATGCTTGGCACCTCATTATACAGGGATGCCAATTGGTTTAACCCACAGGGCCTGAAAAAAGCCCAAACATTTTGAAAGCCCATACGTCCTGTACAATAAACAATCTGAAAAAGGATAAATGGGAAAGTGCCAGGGCCTGAAATCAGGCAATAGCCTGAAAACTGGCATCCCTGCATTATAACAGGAGTGGACTGTATCTTAATGAGAGCAATATCTTACCTTGATAAATATTGTTTATCTTGCTGAGGTCTGTCTACAATCTGATGTGTGATAGACTCATCTGACATGTCATATGATGCACCAACAGACATTGTCTTATCCCATGAAACCTGTCCTCCAAAACACCTGCATTGACACAAACAGAAAACACATTATATACAGCCAATAATGATTATCATACTGATGTGTAATTGTCTCATCTGACATGTCATATGATGCACCAACAGACATCGTCTTATCCCATGAAACTTGTCCTCCAAAACACCTGCATTGACACAAAAAGAAAACACATTATAATTTATACAGCCAATAAAGATACTGATGTGTAATTGTCTCATCTGACATGTCATATGATGCACCAACAGACATTGTCTTATCCCATGGAACTTGTCCTCCAAAACACCTGCATTGACACAAACAGAAAACACATTATATACAGCCAATAATGATACTGCTGTGTAATTGTCTCATCTGACATGTCATATGATGCACCAACAGACATCGTCTTATCCCATGAAACTTGTCCTCCAAAACACCTGCATTGACACAAACAGAAAACACATTATATACAGCCAATAATGATACTGATGTGTAATTGTCTCATCTGACATGTCATATGATGCACCAACAGACATTGTCTTATCCCATGAAACTTGTCCTCCAAAACACCTGCATTGACACAAAAAGAAAACACATTATAATTTATACAGCCAATAAAGATACTGATGTGTAATTGTCTCATCTGACATGTCATATGATGCACCAACAGACATTGTCTTATCCCATGGAACTTGTCCTCCAAAACACCTGCATTGACACAAACAGAAAACACATTATATACAGCCAATAAAGATACTGATGTGTAATTGTCTCATCTGACATGTCATATGATGCACCAACAGACATTGTCTTATCCCATGGAACTTGTCCTCCAAAACACCTGCATTGACACAAACAGAAAACACATTATATACAGCCATATATTGAAAGACTACTTGGAGAATAGTGTTCAGTCTCATGTTCAATTTCATAACTATAATACCAAGGAAACTAGATTAGCACTGTTTTCTTTTTTAAATGACTGATAAGGAAGCAATTGCAACCAGAGGACCTACAGCTTTAAGTCATATCCTAGGGACTTGATATTGGGGATTAATGCCTTACCAAAGGGCACTAGCGCATCGCCTGGTTTTCGAACCAGGGATCTCCCAATTAGGAGATCACTGCTTTACTAAGCTATCGCACATCCCTATGACTGGAGCCCTAAAAATAGATTTCAAATACCTGAAGGCAAACTATACAATATGTACACCTTTTAAACCTGGTGTATAGTTTTGGTAACAAAAACAAAATCGGCATAAAACTGATTAAATATAGTCATGTTGTTCACATTGCGCTAAAAGACATGTGTGAGAGATTTTGTGATATTCCTGTTCAAGATTCCGTCCGTCGAATCAGTTGAGCAATTGTCACTGCTAATCCAAACACCAATCTTTATGACGTCATTTTAGAGACTTTATGCATGGGACACACGGTTCGTCCTGAGTCCCTGCAAACTGTCCCGGCTTCAATGAATTCGTGGACCGTGATCGCTCGATCTGTTGATTAAGCTTACCATCACCACCACAGAGAATCCGCCGTCTACGTGTTTTCCATGTGAACGCCTGTGCACACAAAGCTGAGTCGGGTCCCCGTGTATCTTTTTTATACTATAATATCGTGAAATAAAGGATTAAAAGAGATTCCATTTAATATAACTCTTTTGTTCAGGCCTGTGAGTGGATGGGTTTTGAAAAAATAGCTGAAATCCTGCGAGGGAGCGAAGCGACCGAGGGGGGTATGGTGTGGGAGGAGGCAACTCTTCCACGCGAGCCATATTTGCTTTTCCTTATGACACAAAACACACATACTTAGCAAGTGTTATAGCTAGACTATTTTTAGTGGCGGCTGGAATTTTACCAAAAGACGCTACTCTTACGAATGGAGGTCACGGTTGGCACCCCCCCCCCCCAAAAAAAAAAAAAAAAAAAAAAAAAATGAAATTAAGAATCTAAGCACTAGGTAAAAAATAAAAGATGAAAATGCAGAAGTGCATAGAAGTAAGTTTTCCTTTTCTAAGTCTAATTTTGACATATAATACATTTTCTATCATATCAAAAAATGTTCAGATTAATTTTAAATCATGTAACAAGTGTTATATTTTCTTAAATAGAGAATGGTAAACCCTGTCAAGTTTGGAGATTCACACGAAAAGTTGAACTGAGGCTTTCACAAGCCCTTGCTCCCCCAGAACTCTGGGATAGAAGTGCTCAGTATGCCTATACAGACTGGGGAGTATTGACAAGACATCGATGATCAACGATGTTTTTCAGAAAACTCAGAGTGAATTGAGGCAAACAAGTATCGCGCAAGGATCGTTTCTAGTGACTTATTATTTGAAATAGTGACATCTAAGACCCACATTTAACCTAGAAATGATCGGGAAAACTTCAAATCCTCGCAAGCAAATTTCACAGACTGACCTCATTTTGTATATGTGGACTACACTATCAAAAAAGCGCGAAAATAATGTTTGAAAACGGAAATGAAGACTCATTTTGAGACTTCTAAAATGATTTAAAATGTCATTTTATAAAATACAATGGTCAAAACTTAAAGGTTATACATACCAGGTAGTAAATCCAATAGAAAAGTGGAATTTAAAGGCTATTTTGGTTGGGGTGATTTTTGTGAAGTTAGTGGTGGTCGGGAGCAGTGTTTTTCACCTGGAGTGGTGGTCGGAAAAAGCGGAAATTAAAATTGCGCAAAAAAATCAAAATAGCGGATTTCCGCTAAATAGCGGAGCTCTCACAGCCCTGTTTTTACAGTTATAGGATTCAGGCTTTCATATTATCTAACTGTGAATCCAAATTATATTTTTCCTTCTCCCAACACTATACACCAGCTTTTAAAATGCATACAATTTTTATCTTCTTTATTCCATATCACATCCATTTTGATAAGTACAGATTTCAGGATAAACATCAGTTCATGCTTATTTGCTGCAGGACAATTTGCAGAGAAATAAATATGAAAATGTGAATGAAAGAAGTTCAGTTTAAAGACAATAACTATGAAGGTATTGAATTCTATTCGCTCACCTGATTACAAATATAATAACTATGAAGGTATTGAATCCTATATGCTCACCTGATTACAAATATAATAGCTTCTCTTGGTACATATGTACCTCTCATGAAAGAAACAACTCAATAACCATGGTAGCTAATATGACTGCCATACCTGATTACAAATGTGATAGCTTCTCTTGGAACCTCTCTAGAAAGAAAGAACTTGCATCCATCAAAAAGCTTCTTGAATCTCTTCATCTCATCTCTCTCTTCTCTTGCTTTCTTAACAGTCTCCTCGTCTACGGTCTGATATAGAAATCAAGATAAAAATATCAATACATTTTCATCTCATTACAACAATTGGAAATTGGGTCATTTACAACTTCACTTTATGTTCATAAATTGAAAAATAGACTTTGTGATGCGCTGTTTGGCATTGCGGCATAATTTATATTGTCTTAATTTGTCACAATGTTACAATTGTCACACTGTACTTGTACCCTCCTCAACATATCCGCTAATGTATTCCGGAAGATTAAGTTAGTCATGTAGAACAAAAAAGGATTATTTCACACATATTTTACAAAAATCAATTAAAACAACATGTAACCACTCTCCCCCCCCCAAAAAAAAATCCACCTGACTACAGTCTTGTAAAGTACACCAAACACATCCACTGTATAAATTTTCATGGTGCTCACGTGCTCAGCGCCCATACCAGAAAAAGACCAATACTACTCACCCCACCAGCAATGAGAACTTCTTCTTGGTCTTCATCTTGTTCATTATCATCCTCCTCATCGACACTTGACCCCTGGTTGACCTTTACAAGGTCATGTGCGAATGACCCGATGAGGTCATCTATTGTCTCATCAGCTTCTTCCTGATCGGCCTCTGATTTAGAGCTTTGTACTGATGCAGACAGCTGTAATGTCATTAGAGAATATTCTAAATGATATAGCATTTATTACATGAAGTAAAATTTTAAATTTACTAAATTTCTATTCAAATAAACATATTGATATATCTTCTTCTTCTTCTTCTTCCAATATGGTACAGTCCACCGCTGGTGTATTATCGTACCTATATAATGGACCCCAAATGTCAGAAACAAACTAAAAACAAAACAGGAAACACAAAGTCATCAAAAAACAGATTTTGCATTTTACCGTTTTTTAAATCATACCTTAAAGAAGCATGGTGAAAAACATTTGCAGCCTAAATTTGGTAGGAATCAATTAAACCGACCCTGAGATATGACCACATGAATACCCAATTAATCCCAGTGATGTAAATGTATAACTGGCCTGGTTCTAATAGTTAGGGTGAGGGGTTGTGTCAAAGATTGTGGAATAAATACCTTTGGAGGATAGTGGAGATTGAGGCTTGTGAAGAGCTTGAAGTTGATGAATCCTAGCAGAGTTGTGTAGAACTCAGTGAATGTAGACATGATCTTCAGATCAACATCGCCTGGTACCTAAAACAAGCAATGTTTAAAACAATTTCATTTATGAAAAAAAACTTTAACAAGCTAAAATGGAGAAACAGAAAAAAAAAAGGATTAAGAATGATTGAATATTACATTACAATGAATGAAACAACAAACGTGAATATATGTGTGTAATTTTGAGTACAAATGTAAGCATCATTTATACATGTATTCGCTATGGTACAAAGTCGTCACAGCTAAATTTACAATGATTTTACGTGATATTAACTGCTCCATATGGCAAAGTTATGCTACAAAAAGTGTTGGGCCAAATTTTTTTTCTATTTATGTACAATTCATACTAAGCACAAGAATGAAAGAGCCTAAAAGCGAATGACCTCACCTGATAACCAAAGTTATATGGTATGATCCATGTTAACGTCTGGCCCTCGATTTCAACCTGAAAATAGATTCCTTTGATTGACAGGAATACCTAGAACAGATCACATCAATAGCAACAACATTAGTCATCACAATCAACTTTCAGCACAAAAATACTTATTGTATAATAAGTGGTTATTTCCGTGGTGGTTTTATTTTCGCGAGTCCATTCGTGCAAAAATTTCCATTTTAGTATAAGGGTATTTATATTAATGAAAACATAAACATTGTTAAATTATCCAATTACAAATTTCCACAACTAGTCCAAAATCACGAAAATATTTGCTTTTAACAGTACTACATCACTTCATTACTTTTTACAAGAACAAAGCTTTCTTCAGATTGGGACATTTAGGATCTTAGCCAAAATCTGAACCCTAATAATTCAAGCATTTTTTTTTTTTTTTTTTTTTTACTTTGCATCTGGACTGAATGGAATTTCAAGTTGAAATTTGGTACTTTTCACTCTTAAGATTCCTGTATATTCCGATTTTAAAGTTCACTTTAAACTGCTTGACCACAATTACGTACAAGTTTATATACACAAAATGTATGATATTTGTAAATCAAAATGCCATGAAAACTCCAGATCTGCTATAATTGCTACTTTCTGATCAACTGCTTAATTTCTGATCAAGGTACAGGACCAAGGTACAGGGACCAAATTCTAAAATTTATAAAAATTTCGTCTAATAACAACTTGGTAGTTTTTATGATAGATAAACTTACGATGCTCCTATCATCTTTTTTTTTATGTACGGCCGCTCAGAATTCTACATTTTGTATAACCGTTACGATCGCAAAAATGCTTTAAAGATAAAGCTAACCTTCCTGAGTGACCTTGATGCGATGACATAGCTCATGAACTCTACAATAAGACGTCTACATAGAGGGAGCACTTCACTCTTCACTTTGGCATTCTTACGGAAAGTACTGAACAATGAGCATAAGGTCAATGGATCTTCAAGGTCACGCAAAGCATCAACAAACGTAGGGTATCTGAGAAATACAAAGATGGAGAAACTTTGATTAGAAAGAACATTTTGATTCACCTACCTTTAATGTCTTGATATCTAGAACTCACTGATACACATACATGTGATTAATATCCAAACTATCTTAAAACTAAATTATATACAATTTGACCTCACTTTTATCAACCAGCAATGGACTTTGGTCAGATTCCCCTTTGTATTTGTTCTTAAATTCACATTAAAGCCTCACTTTTCTCCTGTTATTCATATCATTTTCATCTCCTTACACTCAGAAAGACACTGTGATCATTTATAATCATCCATCCCATAAATCAGGAATGTATTCCCCTCAAGGCTAATTAAATCCTTTCCATATAAATTTGGATAGGAATATAGTATCCAAGTACCTAAGCTGTGCATTACTCTCACAACCGGCCACAACACTGTAACTGATGGGTGCTTTTCCAAAGTAGCCGGATAAGCGAGGTTGAACTGTACTTTTGTAGACTGCATTTTAGTTGCATTGCCATTTATACAATTTGTGGCTTTTCCTGTCCCTATGGGTTTTATTGCCAATCGGTTATGATACAGACACCTTTAACTCCAATGAATTTGCTGTTTTTGCAATTACTAGTCACTACCAGCAGGCCGACACTCTTGGCGATTGAGCCAATGCTTTGGGATCTTCTAACAATTTCCATGTGACAATTTGTCTTTATTGGCGACTTAGGAGACTCATTGTTGTGTATGACCATTGAATACAACTACTTGGGGGACCGCCCCCACCTGCCACTGGCGAATCCAGGATTTGAAAGTGGGGGGGGGGGGTTAGGGAGGAGCATGACCCAATTAAAACAAAAATTAACATGTGGTTTTCTAATGAGAGAAGGGGAGGAGGGCAAGCATACCAAGCACCCAAGCCTGGATCCGCCACTTCCTGTACTTGGGTTCATCTCTATCTTGACCTACCTCTCTTTGACGATGTGATCTAACTTATATTTTGGTTCATTTCTGCAAAGTCTGTTCACTGTTTGCCATTCCTTCTTAGCCTTAGCTTTCCTCACTTTCCTCAGAAACACCTAAAAATAAAAATATTATGTTATATGTTGAATAAATAGATAGAGTGGAAAATGCAATATCATATCAATAATCAATGAAATATCATGATTTAGCCAAAGCTTCGAAACACCTTTAGGATAAACAATAAAGACAAATGCACGGAATGTTCAGGATTAACAATGCTAGATTCCCAAAGAACTCTTGCAATGAGTATATTATTTTTTAAAGCTGGCTTGATATAATCATTAGCTACAATGAAAAGGACATTTTGTGAACCCATACACACTTTTTAAAATTTCTATACTGTATGACTTCTTGTTTATTAGCATTAGAACAACTGAGAAAGAATAATCCCACATAATCCCCAACTAAATGAATTTCTTTGAATTCATTTCCACATATTCCTAATCCTCTTAACATTAGAAAGCACTGTCATTCATGCAGGCATCAGAAATCATCAGCTTTAAAGCTAAACTAGTGTCGTAGTCATGAGATTGAATTGAGGAAGAGACTGTCTCAAAGTGATGGGAAAGATCAATAACAATGCACATAAGAAGTGTTTATTGATGTAAGGTTTTGGAATAAAAAAACTGATAAGAAATTTACCAAATTCTTTGAAGAGTAACATGCACTGCACTGCACTCAATATATGCATGTATGGGACTACATGTACATGTTCTCACATGTTTGGGACCCGAACATTTCAGCTTTTTAGGTCATATTATCATTATGAGGGTTTTTAAACAGCAATCCTTTTCAGCAGAACTTTATTCAATAAAATACATCCTAAATACCTTGAAAATAATTTGAAAGCTCACGATTATTTTCTTGACCAATGGTTCACCTTTCCAACTACACTAGATTCTCTTTAAAAACAGGCTAGGAGAAGGCTATTCTTCTTAAAGGTAGTGTCATCCTTTTTCACAAATTGCGAAAACTAATGCAACTTGGCATAACTTTAGAATATGATCAACCTATACTGTCTATTCAATCATACTGTCTATTCAATCTTACTGTCATAGGCTGCCTAGATCAATAATATGAAACGAAAATCTGACTACCAATCTTGACCAGCTCTCCATCAACATCGTTGATATTACAGCACGTGTAACACGGACCACACAGCGCATCAGCGTGCATTATTCTCTGCGCTAACGGTCAACGGTTCGCACCGTACGGTATATTTTTTGAGGTTCAAAAAAATAGGAATGAATTTTGATAATCGCAATATAATGACAAACATACACATTTGAGCTTAATCATGTTGTGGGAAGATATAGTCATTGGTATACTACTATATCCTCTCAAAAACTAGAAATTTAATATTTTTGCCTGCAAAAATGATGACACTACCTTTAACAGCGCAATATAAAATGCTGTGAAGTCTGCAAGTTATTACATCATACATGCTTGTCCTTTTAGTTTATCAATAATACCATTACCTACCCTATGATCCCTAAATTTCCAGTGAAAGGTTCATGAGATAAGTTATCTTTGAATCTTATGTTCTTTGAAGCCTTTTAATATATTTTTAATGTACCCTCTAATCCCTGAACTTTTCCATGCTGCCTGCAGAGCCAAGTTATCTTTGAATCTTAGATTGTTTTCACGCATTTGTCTGTTTAGTTTGGGAATTATACCTACCCTGTGATCTCTGAACTTTTCAACAATGGGTTCGTGAGCCAAGAACTGAATATCTTTGAATCTGAAGTAGGTCCGATGTAGTTTTTGTCCTTTGCCTGCTTTCTTGATGCTCTTTGGTTCTACTGGATAGATGCCTTTCAGAATACATAATCTCCTGCAAAACAAACAAGTCAAATCAGATCATAAGTTTATCATCAAATTGAAGATGACCAATTGTCATTCAATGTATGTCTAGTAACGGTTCTTACCCTGAAAAATGTACAGATTTTTTTTTGTGAATTTGGTTTGGTAATGTTGAATTTGTAAAAATTGATAACATCTTCTGAAATACTACATTGAATATAAAAGTAAGCTCTTGTTGGCTTAAATTCATGCTGATCAAACAACCTTGCTGCAATGACTCTAAAATTATGTTTACTTTGCTCTGAAAATATTCTATGTGTAGATAAAATTTTCTTAAGCAGTGCATAATTTTAATTGAGTAACAAAAAAGATTTTGATTTTATAAGTGATTGCGCATCAGCCACAAAGTTTACCCGGTTATTGACTTAGAGAATAAAATCTGTGAACAATTCAAATGTTTTAAAAATTAAATAATTCAAAACACTTCTAAGAAAATTGATATTTTGGGTTGAAATCATCACATATAACTAAGCAGGTATAAAAAGGAGGCAGAGATGTGGAATTAAGTTTATGGGGCCCAATAGAGAAAAATGAGGTAGCCGGTCTTCTATAATTTGCCTTTAGACATAAACTTAAATGGAGCTTAAGTACAACTACCTCACCTGAAGTTGACTAAATTGAGTTGAAGTCTCTTGACAGCGGAAGCTCTTGTGATGAAACTTGTCGCTATGCCACTCTTGAACTAAATCACACAAAAAAAATCAAATAAAAAGAAAGTTTAAATAAGGACATTTTAATATCTAGCTTAGCGTTGATGTCAGATTTGAATCAAACCTTCCTGATGCAATAAAAAAACTTAAAGTGTGAGTTAGACATAAGAAACTAACTTGTTACATGTAGGTCGGAAAAGATACTAGAAATTAAAAAAAAAATATGCAGATAATATGCCACATGGCCATGCGTTTTGAAATTGCCCCCTTTTGTGTTACACCACCTAAATCTAAAAACCGTGCACCTATCAGGATCAAAGTGTCATAACTTTTAAACTATTAACTCTATCCCTACAAAAGTATACATTTTCTGAAAGGAAATTTCCTGTAGATTTCAAAAATGGCATCCACTATAATGTAAGGTGAAGTAGTAACATATTTAAGTTAAAATATAAAAATTTGGGGGCCCTAATTTTTTTTTTATTGGAGCCCCCAATATTTTTTCTCCCTTTGATCCAGGTCTTAATTACTCACTATACTGTCTTGTTGAAGTTGGGTTTTGGCACTCATTGCTTTTGTTTGTCTTTTCTGCAAATTTATACAAACACTCATCAAAAGTGATTCAAAACAGAAGTTTGAGGAGTAAAAACAGCTGAAACAGAAGTTTAGTGAAGACCTTGGATATCCAAAAAATCATCCATCGAGAAAACGGTACGTAAAGAACTGTATTTTTCACAATAATCATAAAAATTACAATCTAATTTTATTATTTACGATATAAAAATATACATTTGCCTACCATTGCTATTTGACCTCAAATCGCCACAAACCGAAATTTACACCGAAATTTTTGCCCTATCATTTGCCTAATTTACCCCCGCCCCCCCCACCCCCCATTGAAATAGCGCCTCCTATTGAGAGGATGCGGCGCATGCAATCCTATACTCTTCCTCTAACTCTCTCGCCCCAAAAACTTCTGTATGTTGCACACGGATAGGGGGACGGAGGGAGGGAATGTAGGCAAATGTATATTTCTATATCGTAAATAATAAATTAGATTGTAATTTTTATGATTTACTTCAACAGAACTATACATTTGCCTACCATTGCTACGACCAGACACCGCAAAAAGTCGGAGAGGGCAACCATAACGGTTATGAAACTATGGGGACGCCGCTGCCTTGGAGGTGCGGTGGAGAAAACACCCTCACTAGCGGCGAGTCTCTCAGGAAAAAGGGGTGAAAGAATTTGCAGAACGCCAAAAGGCCGCC
The DNA here is from genome assembly GCA_940671915.1 of Paracentrotus lividus. NCBI lineage: Eukaryota > Metazoa > Echinodermata > Echinoidea > Camarodonta > Echinidae > Paracentrotus > Paracentrotus lividus. The sequence goes on along the minus strand of CALNVZ010003434.1, from coordinate 44,359,431 downwards.
TTTGCAAATATCTTTACCCCTACCCTTGTAAATAGGGCCCAAGGAGAGCTGAATGCTCCCTGGTCTGAATGGGCCTCGGAGTAGTTCCGCTCTTCAAGGGCCTTCACTCCCGCAGCCTTGATTGCGGAGACTATCCACCGGGATAACGTATTCTAGAACCCCTTTATGGGGTTCACGGGAAGTAACAAATAACTGTGAAGATTTGCGAAGATTCTCAGTCTTCTTGAAGAACATTAGAGGCCCTGACGGGGCACTAGAATTTGTCTTCTCTGATAGATAAGAACCCCGTCAGAGGTCGAATGAAGATCTCGATAGAGTCGCGACGAGGCTGTTTGGTTCTTAAGCAATGAAGGATGTGATAGGATGCAGACGAACCCCATATCTCTCCCAACGAATATGACCAGGTGATATTGAGAGAGCATTGTAGCGAAACTCCTCCTTTGCCCAGAGACTATTGCTAGGAGAAAGCTGTCTTTAATGGACTGATTTAACAGTAAATCGAGTTCAAAGGCTCGAACGGTGGCTTGGACAAAGCCTCCAAACTTAGGGAAGACTCCAGGCTGAAGTCAAGGGCATTAGAAATAGGGCGTTTTAAGAAAAAGCCCTAAGCAACGCCGAGAGCTGGTGGGGGGCGGTCGAGACCGATCCCCCATAAGCAAAAACCAGTAAGAATGGCCTAAATAGCCGAACGATACCCTCAAATCGTCGAGAGACCTACCCTTATCGAACAGAGAAATAAGGAAAACGGCAATAAGAGGCAAAGGAGCCTCTCTGGGGGACCCTCCAAGAGGTTCGCACCAGGCCAGGAAAACCCCAAGGCGCGAATTGTTTACAATCCTAGTCGACTTCAGTCTACTTTCAACTAGCAGCTCAGCTGCTCGGTCTGAAAAGCCTTCATCCCTAGCCCGCTGGCCGATAGAGGCCATGCAGTTAGATGAAGGTGCGATGGATTCGCATGTAGAACCCCGACAACGGTAGAGAAACTAAGTCCGGTACGGCCGGAAAGGGCAGCGGCTCCCCTGCTAACAGGAGCAACAGATCCTGAAACCAGGCCCGACCCGGCCAGTAGGGAGCAATCAAGACCACCGTTGTCTGATCCTCCCTGATCTTCCTGAGAACCAGAGGGATCAACTAGAATGGTGGAAAGGCGTACGCCTTCCACCCCTTCCAATGAAGAGAGAACGCGTTCCAGAAAGAAAGCAGAAGTCTCCCTGACTCGGGAGCAAAGCCGAGGAAGTCTGTTGTTCAGGGATAGAAAGTCTGCTATCAGATTGTCC
>CALNVZ010003434.1:44341449-44355766 GCA_940671915.1 Paracentrotus lividus | reverse complement strand
TGTAGACAGTACCTGGGCCTTCTTACGTGAGTCAACTTCTTTTTGCAAAACGTCTGCCAAGTTGCTCCGTAAAGGAAGGGGAAGTCACGTCATCTCCTGACCATATCCGGGATGAGGGATTGCTTGATATGAAGAGTCTCAAGCATATGAACTCTACGGGCATTATCCAGCAAGGTGGAATGTAGCCGCAAACTGAAGAAAACAAGAGAGAAGAAACCTCCTAAGGGCCAGGAGAAATCTCGGCCCGGACTGGCGGAGAAAGGCCCAACTCGTGGACGAAAAGTCAAAATCAGATTTGTCAGATTTCAAAAAGGTAGTCCTGTACTCGAAGCTGAAAAGACGTAATAGTTTTCGACCTACCCGAAAAGAAAACTTACGCCCTCCGAAGTTTCAGGGCACTTCCGACCTCTGGAACGAATTATGAAATAAGCCCGTGACTCGCTTCGCCAAAGGAAGCTCTACAACGACTTCAGGTACAACTTCGTCGGATGAAATATCCACCGAAGCAACCTGGAGGGGATCCCGCGTATCAACCATAACCGAATGGCGGTACCAGGGAGTCGGATGAGATCAAACCATGAGTCGTGGGAATCAGCCATCGAAAAGATCTCATCGTCTGACGAGGAAGCATCCAGCTCCTCACAAGGAGGGTGGGAACACCCCATAGAGGTGAGTCGGAAGTGGTGACGTACTCGCTGTCTCGTAACGTTCAACCCACTCTCGAACTCCGGAGGTACACCCAAACTACCCGGATTGGCATCCGGGAGTTGATGTCTACCCGAAAAGAAGTGTCCAACCTGAGGGGGACAGGGTTCGAAAGCCGGATCCGGTTTCGGCACAACGAACGAAGTCGCTCTGAACCGAAGCGGCCCGCGAAAGGTGGGCACTGAACTCCGCGCCGGGAACCGGATCGGGATCCCGAACTGCCAAGTCTACGACGCCTCCACTAACGGAAAGAAGCCCGCCTCAGATGCGGTTGCCGATCCGAAAGGAAAACCGACTTGGAAGACGGGAGGTGTTGGCTTCAAAAGAACGCCCCGCCTATAACGGACCCTGGACTCCGCACAGAAAATCGACGGATCCGAAACACGTTCACGCACCTTCCCGAACGTAAGTATCGAAAAAGGGAAGGGGACACATCCGAATTAAAAACGGAGGGAGACAGACCCCCGCCACCAAGTGGTGACCGGATATTGTCTGGAACGTCCGCTCTACCGGATAACCCGCGACAAGTAACAAAGCGACAGTTTTGGAACATGTTCAGCAGTGCTAGTGAGGAACCGACGTGCGTGCTATGAGGAACCGACGTGCGGCCTACTATCCGAGGATACAGGTCCGCCTGGACGGTACTCACTCCCAAACCGGTACGGAAACCGGACTTGCGGATCCGATTTACCTCAGTTAGGACGGCGCCGATATCCGTTTGAAAACGGAGAGGACGGACCCCGCACCAAAGGTGGGCGACCGGATATGGTCGGTGGGACTCTCCGCTCCTGCGGAATATTGCCGACAAGTAACAGAGCGAAGGCTCTGGACATCCATCCGTGCTAGTTGAGTAACCGACAAGCGGCCTACTATCCGAGGATATATGTCCGTCTGAACGGTACCTCACCCCAAAAACCGAGACGGGAAACCGACTCGCGGATCCGATTTACCCAGTTAAGGGTACGGCGCCGATATCCGGTCCGGTCACCAACTCGATAGAGAAACCGGAAGCTCGATCCGGTTATGCCAGGCGAAGGCCTGAGGCACAATGGGATATCCGGCAACCGTGAGAGAAATGAACCCGGCACCTTCAGCCTGAACTGAACCTTAGCCATGAACCGGCCACCGGTTGTTGAAAACCGATGTAGAGTAACCGTTTTAAGATCTCCCGTTAGTCGACGGTGGCAAAGGATATCGTACTCGGCGCGAGGGGCCGAGCCGCATGATCACTGGACGTCTGCCAAACCTGTCAGGTATCAACGGTCCCGTACTTTGAGGGACCGACGATACCCCGAGCAGCGGGTTTTGTCCGCCAGTGTTCGACCCAATTAATACTCACCCCCAAATCCGAGGTGGTGAAGAAGGACGGCGTCCTAAGTCTTCAAAACCGACAAGCCTCTTCAACCCCCTGCAGGGGGACTTCTCAGAAAAAACACACGCCTGCCTCGCTAAATTTCTTCCCCCGCTTCTTCCTTATCTTTGAAGAAGACAGAGAAGAAAAAAAAAAGACAAGACGATCTGTAAATAAAAAGAGAAAGAAAAGTGTTAATTACCACAAAGGGGGTAAATAGGCGGGTCTAACAAAGAAAGCGAGCACAAAAAACTCTGTTGGCGCCGCGAAAACACACACAACATCTCCAGAACGTTAAACCACGACAACGGTATCACAATACACGCCAGTAATGAACGTACGAGAAGTCTACGGAGAGAGAGCGTGAAATAATACGATCACCGAGAGATAAAAAATCAAAATATCGGTAACCAAAAAACTAGACCCAAAAAGAGCTCAGAATACTTCAATATGATTATTCCTGAGCATATACCTCGCAAAACACTGCAAGGAAGTCCCAAAAGGGAGAAAACAACGCTATTTTGGGCGCGGGCAAAATACACGACTTATTCGACAGGAGGCGAAAGAGATTTAGAGAAGAGTATAGGAATTGCATGCGGCACGCATCCTCGTCAATGGAGGCGCTATTCATGGGGGGTGGGGGGGGAATATAGCAATGATATGGGCAAAATCCGGGTAATTTCGGTTGTGGCGATTTGAGGTCAAATAGCAATGGTAGGCAAATGTATAGTTCTATTTGAAAGTTAAATTATTAATTTAAAATCAAGCTCTTCGGATTTCTATGTTCTTGCCTCGCGGGCCTCCTGCTATTGCCATTGGCGCTAAAGTTGCTTGCGTGGGGGTTTCTGTAAGTTTTTTCCACGAAATTTGGGGAAATTTAAAAGAGAATACAGTAGTGCATTTTGAACAGCTCACGCAATGAGAGATCTCAGAGATACGCGATGAAGACAGAGCAGCCTCGGTCCAGAAATTTTCATGAAATGAATTCAAAATAATTTCACCCTTGAAGAAATAAAATTAAAAACAGTAAGAATACTAAGGAACATATATTGTATCCAAACACCCAGTTATTAAATAATGTTAGGTAAGAAATATATTGAAGTAGATCTAATGGAAAATACAGTTCTCTAGTCTTTTCTGAAAGTCTCACAAAAAAATCTCGCCAGTCTCGCATTTTTGCTGCTAGCAATTTGTAGCATGGCATGATTTTGTAAAAACTTTCTTGTTTTGTCTTTTAGATATCTAGATCTAGGCCTAAATGTAATCATTAAAATTTGAATATTTCCAGGAAGGAGAATAAAGGGTCAGATATGTGGAATTAAGTAGGGGAGAGCGGGGTTATATGGAACATTTTTCACAAAAATGGCCGTAAAACAAAAGCGGATTAATTTCAAGAAACAATAAATTATCAGCTTGAGTGTATATCTGTATGCAACAAATGTACCCCATAAAATTCTTAAACTCAGTGATGGTGTCGGAAAAAATCCATCTTCAACAAAACATGTGCAGTTTCAACATAAACCCCATACACGGGCGTATAGTTGGAAACATGTATGCCGGATAGTTACAAAAATGAGTGACATGGTATCTATAATATATATTTAAAGGTTTACAAATATAGAAAAATAGATTTTCCATTTTTCGTTAATAGGAGATCATTAGAAGTACACAATTCTACCCACATCTTTTCCAAAACATGTTTCGGTAATCCGAAGGATAATCATTGGAAAAGGCCCAAGTAATTGCCAATGTCCCGCTGCTATAACCCCGCCCCACTAAAGCTTCTCGAACTGGCAAAGACGTACGTCACGTGACTATAGTGAACAGTGTGAGATCTGTGATGTAAGCCAAGATCGCATGCCACGGACAGTACAGATCATGCATGATGTAGAGAGCAGTTAGCACACGAGCGGCGGGTGCTGCCTCATACCCATGCTCTCCGTCTGTGTGCACGCACGACTGATACTGTTCTTATCACACATTAGCATTGGGTCACTTAGAATATCTGATTTTGGACACATGTCATCAAATAAATTTCTCAATCTGGTGTAGGTAAGGCGCTTTAAGTAAAGTAGACCACATGGATGCCAGGCCGTAGCTTATTTATCATACATACCCTGTTTTCCAAAAGAGATTGGAAAGCTTTTGGAGTTATGGAAATAGTAAGTCAAGCCTACTTTACTTGAGCAGACTGGTTACAAATACTTGCTAAGTGAGTTTGCCAGAGTTTGACTTTAAACTATTTCCTAATTTTGAATGAAGAAAATAGACTACTGTTTACGGTTGCATCTGTTTAGCACCTACTGCAATTAAACTAACACCCATCTTCAAACTTACATTCAAGTCAATTCTGCATTGAATACACACCAGTCCACTGTCGACTGTATAGATTGATAGATGCGAAGGACCAGGACAGTTATGCAAGTATCCACATTGAATGATATTCCATGTAATACACGAGACGAGATATAAATACTCTGTACATGTACTACAGTCTCGTGAGGTAGTCGATGCTGTATTCTCCATTTGCTGCAGAATTGCCTGATGGTGGGACAGCTATTGATGCCAGGCGATACATCTGTGTGCAAAAGATACTTAAATACAATAGACCTCATAGAGTGCCCGTTCACTCTTAGCTTTCGCGGTCTACACATAAGAGTTACATACCCCTTGTGGTCTACAAACACATAAACCTAATAACGTCCATGTAAGCAGTACGTTTATGTTCATTTGAAGGTACAACAATAGTGCACTAAACTTACAGGGACACCCAAAAAACTTAGACATGTTAATGCTAGGTTAGTGACATTAATGCAAAGCACAGATAAGACAGAAGCACGAGGTGTATTGGTAGAAGAAAGCCAATGAAAAATGTACGCAACAGATTTGAATATTTTGGCGCAAAATTGTTCACTGATGATGTGTGACAGATAGTTCTTAAGACTTTCGTATATTAAATCTACATTCATTCTTATTCGATTTTCGTTAGTTTTCTCTGGCAAAAAGGAGTCCAATATTGCATTTTGTGTACATACACGCATTATGCCAGTCTCCGTGTGTTTTAGGGTCTTACTTTTAATACGTCATTCCGCTAAGGAACCAATCAGCTCACAGGGTTTCAGGAATATCACCAAAGCCTATAGTTTTTCACATTTTTCGTCAAATTGAGACTTTCTTATGAAAAACAATTTTCACTTTCGTTTTTAGAAGGTAATTATCCGCTGAATAAGCCCAATTTGTTTTTTTAATTTAGTAAACCTTTAAACAATCTACAACATTATTGCATGGGTACAGCTAACTTGCTTTATTGATTCCAATTAAAATATTAAAGATTGGTGTTCAATTTTTTTTTTACTTCATGTTTTATTACACTTGATAGCATCCACTCACATACAAATATTCTTAAGTCCTGTGAATGGCATTCTGCATAAAAATTGTCCAATTTGCACTAATATACATGTATAACAATATTTCGGAACACGTCACTGAATTATATGATTTTTATTTTTTTGTTCAGCTGAAACTCATTTACTTAGTACATGTTCCAACTAACCCCATTCAAAATGTTCCAACTAACCCCAGAGACCCATTTGACATTTGTAAGCTTACAGCACAAAAGAGGGACAACAACATGCCATATATTTAACCTTGTTTTGTAGCTTGGTATAACTGTTTGTTATACTCAAAAACAGGCCAACTTAATTTATGATCTTCTTTGAGATAATAAAACATTTGTAAAAGTGACAAAATTTACTCAGAAAGTGAAAAAACAAAGATTGCTTTCTAACTTCACGAGGCTTGAAGCACATGTGCTGTATAAAATGTGGTGGATGGCAGTTGCTAATAGTAATACCTGAGGGTAGATTTGCATAAATAGGTACTCCCAGATAAAAAGCAAAAATGCTCTGACAGTCACAAATCATACATTAAAAAATAGTTCAATGTTTCATTTAGCATGTACATGACTTACAACTCACTTTTAAATCTCGGAAAGCGCAAAAACCCAGCTAAAACAGCTCACTTGCCGTGTTGAAAATATCAATGAGAAAGCTGTCTCTGCATGAGCTATCGATAGTCAAACGATCATCATGTGCGCACGCAACATAGTGAGCTCTGTTACGATCGGGCTTCTGTACAGCAGGCACGGGACATGCCCCCGCACGCGCGGAAAACGAAAGAAATTACCGGAAAAATCAAAGGAGGACCGTTTGACTGTTACTTTGACAAAATATTTCTATACCTCTAAAATCTAATTGTTTGTTCATTGTGTGACGATATATCAAGGACATACGGATAGACACATAACTAAACAGCCATAAAATGCCAAAGACTCTGATGTAAAGACACTTTTCACCACTCAAAATATAGGGGACAAAACAAGGTAAGTTTCGATAACAATGCCTCAAAATGAGTACTAGAACTTCGTAACATTTTCAGGGGAAAATTTCTGGGTTTAGAAGGTTGATAATGACTTTTTTCCGTTCGTTACACTCGTAAACATGACTAGGGATCTATACATTATCAATAATTCTGAAGTAGATCTAATTACAAAATCTAAAAAAAATCACTAAAACCTTGGCGCTGCATTTGCAATTTCCTAGGCGATATCGGAAGTGTCTTTTGTTCTCTAGTTACCGATTTTTGTGTACCAATTTGCATGTGTGTGCGAGAGCGCCAGCTAGCGTTTGTGGGGGTAGGGTCTACCTAGCATAAATATATTTAGATCTATAGCCATTAAAGAAAATTACAATGTTTCAACTAACCCCGTGTTCCAACTAACCCCACTCTCCCCTACCTACCTAATATGTAACTGAACTTTGAAAGTGAACTGAAAGAAAGAATAGTTATAATAATATAAATCTCGACTCCAGCTTGCACAAAATTCAGCGTGTGGGACTGTTGGACAACAAATCAGTAGCATAACGTGAGAATACAGGCAGCTGCAGAAAGCCGCATATTTTACTATTAGATAATAAATATGTGATCTTACCTTCTTCTTTTCTTTCCCCATGATTCACTTTTTCCAAATATTCGGTCTATACTTGTTAAATTATGAAGACATTAGCAAAAACGAATAAAACAACGTCGGCTATCCAGAATCCACGTGTTATACTTTTTTTTTATTTTATGTGCGTCTCATTCTAGCTCTTTAAATCACCGTAGTCTTAGAAAACAGTCCCAGATAACGAGTAGGTCTATAGGAGGCAGTCTGTAAATTCAGTCACTAAATTATTTAGCTAAGTATAAATGTAGAGTCTGAATATGGGAAACTAAAAAATACCATACATTATAGCTGCTTGACACAAATAGGGATAATCTTGACCAGACTTTCCAGATAACACATGATTTTGTAAAATAGTAAAATTTGAGTCTGTTGAGTCTGTGCTTTCAGACTATGAGTTAACTATCTGCTACATGCATTGGTATAGCATTAACACACGCCCGAGCGTGCGTTAGCGGTGAATGCAGTGCACCGCGAGATAGCTTTGGATAGGGGTCGCGCTGCAACGAGCCGCAGGCGAGTGCAGCTGCGCCCCATCCGAAGCATCGAGCGATCACTGCATTTACGTTTAATCGCACAATACAGGGAAGTGTGTTAACGCTTTTATAAAATTGCGACATTGCTCTAGTAGATCTTGAGTTACTTACCAAAAAAATTCAAAGGGATTATCCCTTGGAATTTTTGGTAAGTAGCTCAAGATCTACATCACGATCGTCATCCAAGAAAGTAAACAAAACACGGAAAAGACCCGGATGTATGTGTTATCACTTTTTTTGCGCCGCAAAATGCACGGTGGTGCATTGCATCGAAAATTCAGCATGCACACGTGACGCGTTTTGACCAACCACGATGCGTAAAATCACAGAGCTATTTTATAATATATTATGTCGATATAATTATGATGCTGCGATGATGCATGAACATCATTTTGTAAACAGTAAAGCGCCATTTATCTGCAAAAAGATTCGAGGCGACTGGCTCCCGAAATATATTCACAAAATTGCCGGGAAAAATAGGTTTTTGAGTTCTGATTTGAATGTGTCGATGTTGTTCACATTTTGGAGTTGAATAGGTAGAATAGGTTGAATAGGCTTCCAGATCGTATAACTTGTCTTCAAATAGGGGGCCATGATGTCGAACCTAGCTATAATGTTCCTCGGGTTATGTATAGATGAGCACTTATCTTGGAAAAATCATTTAGATACCGTCTGCACAAAGGTGTCTCGCAGTGTAGGTGTTATTTATAGGTTAAAATTTATTTTACCTGAAATGATATTGATAACAATATACAATAGTATTATTCTACCCTACTTGAATTATTGTAATGTTGCTTGGGGAAACACTTTCAAGTCATATCTTGATAAGTTGAGAGTATTGCAGAAGAAGGCAGTACGACTTATAACTAATTCTCATTATATACATCCGAGTTCTCCGTTACTCCGTCGTCTGAAAATGTTGCCACTAAGTGAACTTGTGTCGTTCAATTGTGTACTGTTTATGTTCAAACTGCAATCAATTCCTCATGAGAGTACGTTGACAAAATTATTTCTTAAGAATTCTCAAATTCATAACTATAATACCCGTCAAAGGGGTCTTATTCATCAGCCTTTTGCAAGAACAAATGTCTCTCTGACCTCCTTTCATATATCCTGCATTAAAGCATGGAACAGTTTGCCTGTTGATATAAAAAATAGTACAACTCTTTTTATGTTCAAAAAGTTATCCAAAACTTACTTTCTTGAAAGATTATGATGATTTTCCTTCAATTTGTATTCTAATATTTGTTACATTTAAACGAAGACCTACTCATCATGTGAACGTGTGTGTGGTGTGTGTGCATGTTTTTGTGTTTCTTACGTGTCTCTTTGTAAATAATAATTAGTCTAGCTCAACATTTTGACTTAATACCTATTCAGTTTAGTATCGCTGTTTACATTGTTTTTGTGTGATTAGTATTTTTTGCTTTTTATATTCACGTTAAATGTAATTTACTTCCAGCGCCCGCATAACCAAGCCTAGCTTCCAAGGGCGGTCCTAAAATCATTCATCGTATGAATGTACTTCTAATTTGATAAGTGCTAATGTACTCACTATTTTATCTTATCATACTATGTATATCATATGATTGGTATTGTGAGATTTTGGGTTTAAAATAAACTTGAACTTGAAAACTTGAATTGAACTAGAGAGTTCCAAATGACGTACGTGCCAGCAACTGCAGAGCAAGCGATCATCATAACCGGGCGATCATTATCATCATCATAATAATCACCTCACCCACATTCTACAGGCCGCCACACACCATCCATCATTCATACCTTATACGTCATCATATCCATTATCCATATCACCATCATCATACATCATCAACCATCTCTTTATTATCCCTTCATCATCATCCATCATCATCATCATCACCCATCATCATCCATCATCAACTTGCATCAACCTCATCACCATCCTCATTAAGCGAACCCTATCACCCAACATCACGCACCCACCACATCATCACCATCATCCAACATCATCCTATTTCTCATCACCACCACCATCATCATCTTACCTCATCATCATCATATTCATCATCACATACATCATCATCATCAATCCTCATCATCCTCATCATCATCATCATCATCACCACACATCATCACCCTCCACCATCATCACCATCCATTCCATCCATCATATCTACCACCATAATCATCGATCACTCATCATTCCACCACACATCATACCATCATCCTCATCATCCATCATCATCATCCATCATCACCCCCCCTCATCATCATCATCATCATCATCTTCATATCTACCCCATTTATCATCGCACCACATCCCATCCCATCAGCGAACCTCGATCATCATCGTCATCATCATAATCACCAGCAGATCACCATCATCATCATCATCATCATCATCATCATCACTGTCTTTTCATCAAAAAACAATTGTTTCAGTCGGATATAATTCGCCAACACTAAAATATTGACCATTCATTAATTTTATTTCATAATTATCAATTTTCATCAAAGGTAACAACATTTAGACCACGAATCTCTCGCAGCGATATGATCAATCGAGACTACCAAGGATCATTTTGTGGGTAAAGAGTATAAAATATACGCTTAACAAAAAAAATAAATTTCCCTTTATTTGAACCATTGAAGAAAGAAAAAAAATTCATTCGATTGCACTTAAAACAAGATTTCATGACAATTATGTAAGACGACTGTCGATCACGAATACATATCATTCTACTCCACGTGAAATGTAAATCTAACGTATGACATTAAATCTTAACATAAAGACGCGTCCATTATTTGAGGGGGTAAACGCAACATTACATTCATGAGTTTAGTGGAAATGCACGCAGACTGAAAAACAAAATCCCGCGCCTAACGGCGGGAAAGCGACCGATTGACAACTGCATGCAATAATACTTAGCGGCACAAAAATCTCGCCTACAGACTTCCTGTCGGCAAAATGAATTGTCAGTCGATCCGTTCGAGGAAATTAGTCCTGGACATGAAATAAATAATGTACAACTTTTATCATAGTTTCGTAGGTAGATGCTTCAGACTCAGATGGGGGAAAAAGACATTTTGGCAGCCTATAACACCATTGTGCTAAAGTTGTAATCAAACATTTATTTCACATAGATTGATGTTCCTAACGATTATTGATATAAATAGTGATCTTGTCACATCTTGCGAAGACGCCGTCCACATTCGATATGCATGTGATATGGCGAAATATTGACCCCATCGAGTAAAGATTGTTTGTGATAATGTTTCAAAGTGACAGGACTTTTTTTAACTAATCGAGATGAATGTAGGCCTACCATATCTGGAAGGAGCGAGAATTCAAGCTTTTTAAACGCTGCTTGATCATTAAGGGTGTAATATAATTATGCCGTAATCGAGGAAGATGACTATGCAGCCGTAGTGAGCTATTTTGAGAGCAAAATTGTGCATATTGTCACAGGAATTTGATCTTACTAGGATTTTCGAATTGACACAAGTGACAGGACTTTTTTTTCCCTTTGCAATAAGTTTATTATATTTTTGAAAAAATGTCAGACTCTTAGCGTACTTATTCAAAGTTGATCATTCTTTGAAAAGATAGTTGCTCGCACATAATCAAGAAAACAAAGTGAAAAAACTGTGCAAAATAAAAAAGTCTATGCGCGCGTTTCGCTTGTGCGTTAGAGTGATAGCGCCCTCTTCCCCTTAAGTTTACAATAGAATTGATATGGACACTGTATAACAGATTAATTAAGATTGTAAACGAAATTACTGATTACATCGTCGCACGACATGGCCAGTAAACATGCATATAATTAATACATTAGTTTATGTCTCGTTATCATAATAGAATAATATTTTATGAGTTATAATTAATATAATACAAGGATCACGGGACAGCAGTATAATATATACTGTGTCTGTATACAGTGATCAAACACAATTGCAGCAAGAATAGAAATCGCATACATGAAAACAAACAAGCCGTTGATCACATGAAAGCATGTTATGCAAAAGGTAACTACATTTACATTATGTTTACACGCATCCAATACATCAAATAAGTAGTAATTAATATAGCACTTCATGAAACCTTTCTCCTTTAAATTTCTGTACATATAATAGCCTAAATACATTTTACTTTTCGTTCACAGTACAAAACTGTTTCTTCTTGACGCTGGGCACTATGAACCATCATACCACTGACACCGTATGATAACGTATACCGAACCTTATCTCCCATCTAAACACTAACTCCAGCCGGCGTTTGGGGGGGGGGGGAGGGGATGAACTATTCATCATCGTAGAGCGGGACGCAACTTTTTTATGATTAGTAGGGGGTGCTCTACGCCAGTGACCCTTGTCAGGGCTGTCACAGTGTAAACAAAATAAAATCACTCATAAGCAGCATCAACAGTTCGAATACTTTTGTTAAAAGTTATGTATTCCATGCAACAGAAAATATAAAACACTCGTCTATGTACAAGACTTTGTGATATACAACACAATATAAAATACATCGAGGATAAAAAAATATGAACCCAATAAACGTTAAAAATAAAATAATAACGCGGTTTGCTTCAGAGGCCGCGGAGCGTTTTTGAAAGTGGAGGGCCTGAGCCGAAAGTGTGTGTGTGGGGGGGGGGGGGCTGAACAGGCTAAACATCACAAATTTATGGTCCTTTTTGCGTTTTTGTACATGTTTTCCGAAAAAAGTATAGGGGCTGAACCCCCCCCCCCCCCCCCCCCCCCCCCCCATCCCCCGGGCTCAGCGGCCCGTGTGCTTAGATCATATTGCGCAGCTAGACCAGGTGCATAACCAATCAATTTAAATGTAGCTTTATAGTAAATGAATTATGCCCCAAACAATATTATGCTTAATTTCAATTCAGCTTTATAAGTAGGCCTACTTTAATGCCAGCTAAAACATGTGTATTATCTCAGAAGAAGGTAAAAAAATATCCTTTTGAAAAAAAACAAAAACAAAAACAAAACAATAAAATTCTGTTGAATATATTCGACAATTTCTAAATTCAAATTTGTAAAGCGCTATAAACAAAAACAAATTATTTCATTATCTAAACAGTATAGGTATATTTTAAACAATCGGGTTTTTTTTTCTGCAGTCTCTTGACAAAAATAATATAATAATTTATATGGGATATTATATTTACATCGAACACAACAGTTCTAGAAAAAAAAATGATAAGAAATATGCGTAGATATAGCCATCTGGAATATTAGTGTAATATAACATCTGATATCAAAATAACGTATAAATTAGGCATCAATTGAACGAAATACACACGAGATATTTATAGAATATGGACCGAGATGAACAAACAAAATAATAAATTCAACAAAAACAATCTAAAATTAAGTGGCAGTAATCTTCAACGTCGGATAAAATATACATCCAAACTAATAATTGATTAAATAATGTTTACGTTGAACTTCAATCTTAAAACAGTTTTGATATAACGTAGCATGAATCGGTATTAAAAGAATCACAAAAACCATTCATGTGATTTTCCTTTCAGGGTTTTCATTTCTATTTTGAAACTGAAAACTTTGTAAAATTATAGGCATGCATGCCGGAATAGTTTAATCCAGTAAACGCGGTAATAATACAATGTAAGCGCTTTGAGCCTTATGGGAAAACCGCATTATAAAAATTATTATTATTATTATTGTTGTTATTATAGTTCTGATGATGCAAGATAATTATGATACCTTCCGATGAATCACTAACTCTCCATAATACGTTTCATTTTCGTATATTTGTGGACAATGAAAAGTAGATATATTGATGAGAAACACTGAATGGCTAAGTTTGGACCTGTTTACTTACCATCACTGATATATTATACATTGATGTTATGCTTATATTAAATGAAATAAATTGTTTTACATGAAATAATATCAATCGTATTACATTACAAGTTTTTCAAACGTCTATGCGTCCCCTGTGCCCCCGCCTGCGCGCCCCCGCCTGGATCCGCCACTGATTTAGCAGTAAGGATAAATTGATCAAATTTAATATTTTCGAAATAACTAAAAATCTATTTCTAATTAACAGTCATCTGTGAAGATCTTTAGATTGCATTGATGATAGGCCAGGGGCGCGGATTCAATATTATCAATTTGTAAAGAAAGTGCAGACCTAATTGTGTGGCGACTATAGCTGCCCTCAGACTGTTATGTTTGGGCATTTTAAGTTATGTGACGTAAGGCTTGGTCCGCTACTGGGCACATTGAAGAAGAAACTCGTCATACACTGACTACTGACGATGTTTCATACGATTTATGATCTGGTTGCTCCTGTGGCCGTATGATCACCAAAAATCTCTGAAACGAAAGAACAGAAAAGAAAATTTAATTTCACACGCGGCTCTATACATCTTTACTTCTCAAATATTTTGGTTTTATGAACCAGACACCCGGGCCAGACACTTATACCGATAAAAATGCAACCTTACACGACAGAATAATATTTATCATGTTTACGGACGAACCATCTGTTTATCGCAAGTTCAGATCATATCACATGCTAAAGTACAAGACTTTAACATTCCATCAATACCTTGATTTGATTTTCAAAGTCATGTTCTACTGGACACAATTTTGTAACATCAAGTTGCTTTCCTACATGCCAGATTGTCGATCGCTGCCGACTCTAGGAAACAACGGATTGGGAATGGCAAAAACAATTTCATAACAGATAATGAAATA
>CALNVZ010003434.1:44313532-44340865 GCA_940671915.1 Paracentrotus lividus | reverse complement strand
AGGTTTTTTCTTTCTTTTCACTCATCTTACCTCTTTGAGTGAACCTGGTGTAATGAGTAACTTATAGAGAGCGAATACAGGAACACACGCCATAGTAGATGCAGTCATACACCATCCTACAGCAATAGACCAATCGGGATAGGGTTCTCCTTGGTATCCTACTAAAGGCTTGTATGTTGATATCCCGAATATCACTATAAACTAAGAAATAAAAATCAAGAATATAGAAATATGATAAACGCAGGTTTGTATGTCGACATCTCAAATATCACTATAAACTAAGAAATAAAGCCAATAGAATATGATCAAGATCATATTGAACTGAGTATCCCGAATATAAACTATAAACTAAGAAATAAAAACAAGAAAGTAGAAATGTGATAAACAACTTTAATAAAAACGTAAATTTATATCACATGGGTATTAACCGAGGTGATAGAAGTTTACATTTGAGTTCGTTCACAAATTTAAGACAGCACTTTACTTGTTTCTTCTTTAAAATGAATTTACAAAATCTTTGTAATTTGAATGACGGAAGTTCCAGACCCTACATTACCAAACAAACTAGGTCATACAAAGTCAGGAAACGAGTGTAAAAACCTTAAAGAAGTATAATTATAAAGATTGTAAAATCATTCATTATTGAAACAAATCACGTTCAAATAATTTTAGATAGTGCGTTGTATATATTATATTATCTTGTTTTTTTTTTTATGTTTAACAACCAAACTATGAACAAAATGTTTTTGTATTTGAAAACATGTTATTTTCCTGTATGTGCTACCGGATAAACATCATGATTTAATTGATATGATACCACAATGCTTAGAAACCCCACATCCGAAGAAAATCCTGCTTTCTTCCAGAGATGAATCTTTACAAAACTATACTCTTTTCTTTAAAGAACTTGTTTGTTGCTGCAGTGATACCATACAAAATACGGCAAGACTCGTCCAGGGTTAAATGTGTTGGAACAATTAAACACGTCACAGCTATGTATATTTAAAAAAAAAAGAGAGAGAGAGAGAGAGAGAGAGAGAGAGAGAGAGAGAGAGAGAGAGAAGAAGAAAAACAATAGGCGCTTTTCGAACTGCACGTTGCCATCGGCGTGATCGGCTAGAGATAATGAATGGAAACTTTTCACAAATAATTATAGTAATGGTGGGTTCTTCACGCGTGACGCCCACTGATCTTATCAGTGGTGACGCCATCGTACTGGTAAGCATGAGACAAAGCATTGCCATTGCAAGTTCTAGATTCAACGTCACCGCTGGTGAGATCAGTGGGCGCCACACGCAAAGAAGCCACCATTATGATTATTAAGTACAAAAGTTTCCATTTATTACCTCTCATGCCTCTAGTACGATATTAACGTGCAAGGCAAGTCGAAAAGTGCATATTGCTTAAAATGAACACGAAAAGGAAATGAACCATTCTAGAATTTTTTTTAAAGTTTAAACCCCCTTTTCGGTGAATTAGGTGCATAATTATGGAAACAATTTAGTGGTAGCCTATACTTACGAGTAACACTGCTGGACTGAGTATACTCCAGCAGAGTTGCCAGTATACGCTAGGTGTTCGGCCAATCATTTCACGGATATCACTTGTAAAACGTCGTAATCCATAGAACCACGTGACAGAGATAGCTTCCAGAACAACAATCAGAAGTAGGGTTCTTGAGGCGCCAAATACATCCAATATATCATATACATATTGACCGCCCTGTATGGATAAAGACATCCAATATATCATATACATATTGACCGCCCTGTATGGATAAAGACATCCAATACATCATATACATATTGACCGCCCTGTATGGATAAAGACATCCAATATATCATATACATATTGACCGCCCTGTATACATCCAATATATTATATACATTGACCGCCCTGTATGGATAAACACATCCAATATATCATATACGTATTGATTGATTGCCCTCTATGGATAAAGATATCGAATTGTATTAATTTTGACCGCCCTTTATGGGTTATACATAAATATATCTAATATAATTATATATCATTATTTACCGCCCTGTATGGATAAATACACCCAATATATAAACATATTGTTCATGCACATGTATTGGTGAAAAATAGGGATATCCGATATATATCATTATTGACCGCCCTGTATGGATGAAGACATTCAATATACCATTAAATATATTGACAGCCGTGTATGGGTGCATCATAAAGACATTATCATATTCATCATATTCATATTGACGGCCTTGTATGGGGGATAAATGAAGACATTCAATATCATGAATATATCATATCCATATCGACAGCCCTGAGTGGGTGATAAGTAAAGACATTTAATATACCGTATATGCTTATTGATCGGCATGACATGGGTGATAAATAAAAATATCCTTTAGCCTATATTAAGGTGTCATACGCACAGTCACAATCATAATAATGTATATTCTTCTCAAATGCAATCTTTTTGAAAATACTGACTTTGTTAAAAACTAAAAGAAGACGAATAACATGAACAACTTACATAAGTAACTGTAGTAAGAGAGCCGAGGAATACAAAACACAAGACACACGCAACGAAGATTTCACGACGTTTTCCGATCGTCTTCGGGTTTCTGTCACACCAAGCTGTAATAATCGATTCCAATCCACCAAACTGTAAAGAGAATTGAGAGGCCACTTTAGCATACATGTCTGTCATTTCTTAGAAAATGAAGAAAAACTGGACAATCCTGGGTGCCGTTTTATAAAACTTACTATAACACTATATAACTTAAATATAAGATTTTGAGTGGCTGCTGAAAAAAAAAGTTACCATGGATGCTAAACTTAATATGTTTGTTCTTTCACCCACATTAACAATATTTTAAAACCTAATAATAACACATTTTTCTAATTTTTTATTCCGGGGTTGAGCTTTAATTGTAATAAAAACAAATTCAACTGATTGTCTGAAGTTTCTCTATATCTGTTTCAGGAGAAACACTATGCGGACATGAGGTAGCCTACACGACGTTGATTTTATTGAAAAATGAGGACTATTCTCGTTGGAATTCCAGTTTCTTTTCTCATTTTTTCATATTATACATGAGTATTTTTGGTCTGTTTCCTTCGTTGTTGGAAGATATTAATTTTAAGATACGGAATTAAAATGAAGATAAAATTCGAAATAGAGAGCTTTTATAGCCAAGGGAAAATACTCACCGTACTATCTAGACCGAGTGAGATGATCATAATAAAGAATATGACAGCCCACCAGGTTGAGCCAGGGAGTTGAGTGATGGCTTCTGGGATTGCAATGTAGATTAGACCTGGACCTATTAGAAAGTTTAAGAAAAATTGAAAAATATCATAATTATACTACTGCTGCTATTATTAATATAATTATTCTACTTTTACTACTCATATGCTACGTCCTCTACTAATATCAATCATATTCTGTAATTATACTACGTCTTTTACTATAATAATACTACTGTTATTGCTACTACTATTGCTACTTCTATTACCTTTACTCCTATACTGTCATTAGGTATACAAAACACTGAAAAATAAAACAACCACAAAACCGAACAAAGAAAAACTCAAGTAATAATGTAGTGACATATCCTTATTTTAATATTCTTTTAATATTCTATGCATTCCTCATCAGTTTATCATTTTTATAGCAAGCCTGTCATCATCAGTAGGTATCTCAATTTTTAAACAAGAACCCAGCAATGTTCAAATATACTAACCATCAGGTGTAACATCTTCAATACTTCGCCCCTGCTGCGTAGACATGAAACCCAGCACAGAAAATATGGCGAAGCCAGCAAAGAAACTGGTAAAGCAGTTGACACTACTCGTAATCAATGCATCCCTAAAAAAAAAATGACAAAATTATGTTTTACGAGTGATGTATTTTTTCATTTTTTCAATTTTAATTTGAAAGTTCTAAACATGAGTTTCATTCAGATAATAATGTTCCTAATTGACAAAGCTTCCAGTATTCAACGGTTTTAGTTTTTCTTTAGGTAATACATAAAGAATCGTCTAGCATTTCTCAAAATATTTCAATTCTTGTAAATTGTCAAATAATCATTATTTTAATCATCATAACAATGTTAATGATAAATATTGCACAAGTCCAAGGTAAAGTATCATTGTGATACGTTTATTTACGCTCAATAATTACAATATCATCAGCTGTTACTACTAGCATAACTGAAGAAATAAAAAATGATGATGCTTACTTAAAACAGTTGTTATTGAGTTTATTATAGCTAGAGAAAGCAAGAATAACACCGAAGCCAGGACCGAGAGAAAAGAATACTTGAACAGCAGCATCAACCCATACCTGCAAACAAGAAAAATATATGAAAGAGAGATAAAAAGAGAGAGAGAGAGAGAGAGAGAGAGAGAGAGAGAGAGAGAGAGAGAGAGAGAGAGAGAGAGGAAGAGAATAAGCGATGGTAATACAGACGGCATGACATCAGTGAAGACAATAAAAATGAAAGTTTTTCTTGGAGGTGGGATAGAGAGAAAGGATAATGTTATTTCAATGTTGGTGAGAGACATAAAAGAAAGGATTAGATAATCCATTTTTATTCTCATTTTTGGTCAAAGCTCAAAAACTGTCTTTATATAAGAAGAAAATGAACATACAAGCAAATATTAATTGGAGACAGAGGAAAGGGAGAGAGAGAGAGAGAGAGAGAGAGAGAGAGAGAGAGAGAGAGAGAGAGAGAGAGAGAGAGAGAGAGAGAGAGAGAGAGAGAGAGAGAGAGAGAGAGAGAGAGAGAGAGAGAGAGAGAGGGAATAGAGAATAAAAGTATAGATATATTACTTACATCAGCCTTGAGAAGCAACTTCCATTTTGGTTTGAGATAGTAGACGATTCCTTTAGAGGCGCCCTCTAGTGTCACTCCTCGGATAAGTAGAACGAAGAGACAGAAATAGGGCAGTGTAGCGGTCACCCACACCACCTAGCAACATCATGATACCAAAATAATCAACTGGTAAACAGAGAAACATTGTTACAATTCAACCAAAATATACAACAATAATACTTTTCATATCAGCCTAAAAACTGGCACGATCGGACCCAAATTCGAATCCCAATCAGATGGTACGTGAAGGTTGGTCCCACACGAATACGAATTGATACAAGACTTTCAAAACCTAATTAAACAACCAACCAACTATACTACTATTATTGTTACTACTACTACTATCACTACCACCACCACCACCACCACCACCACCACCACTACTACAAGCCATTAATATGTAAGAAGTGTAGGAGTAAAGTTTAATGTAAAACCAATTTGCACGGATGAGAACATGAACAACCACACTCAGGGGTCGAGGAGCCGGGGGGGGGGGGCACTTTTGTCAGCAAACGTGTACAAAAACGCAAAAATGACTATAGATTTGTAATTTCTAGCCTGTTCAGCCCCCCCCCCCCCACTTTCGGCTCAGCCCCTCCACTTTTAAAAACGCTCCGCGGCCCCTGACAAGTACACTGGATGCTTGCAGCAATAGATTCGGGTTCATTGATAGATTTGTTGAAAGAGAAGAAATGAAGCATTCTTTTTTTTTTTCAATTTCAATTCAATTGATTAAACCATAAAAAAGCAAACATGTACAAAGAAATATACATATGATAAATCAGATTAATCATAAATGCATAATATGGTCTGGGCCACAAAGAAGCAAAGTGCTTATCAGGCAAGCTGTTGCACCTTGAACATCTATTCTGCGCAATGTGACTAGTTTGACATTTAAGTTTATAACATTTGACGCTCATCAATGCTATTCTTTTGTGTTCGATGCCAAAAATGAAAGAAGCTAAAGTATTTGGTATGTCATTGCTTTCACCTCCAAAGTTACTGGCTGTTCGGCCTTTTATTTCATGGACGTACTATAAGCCTATAACATAGACTTATTCTATTTTGTTTGTAATAGAGCCTCAAATACCCCATGTTTAAACTTGATCTTGAATTAATTACAATACATACCTTTCCCGAAGCTTTGATTCCTTTCCTGATACTGAAGAAAACAACAACAAAGATAAGAAGGAGACATAGAGCCAGTTCCCATTTCAATCCACCAAGATCATCAATACCAGTTGAGAGATGAGATCCAAGAACTTTACGTCTACACAAGATAAAAAAAAATCAAATGATTTGCATTTCAAAACCATCATGGTAATTATCTTGCTGCATGTATTTTTTAAATAAATATAAATTGACCATTTCAGAATTAAACAGTAACTGTTTAAGCCTAAGTTACAAACAAAACGATTCGAATGGAGCACTGCTAAGCGTCGATCACAAAATAATCTCTCCGGGGCCTATAGAGTTCGTAAAAATAACCGTTATGCCTACGTTCGTACAGAACTGCACCGGTCGAAAGCAGGCAAACAACTGTTTTTATTCACCGAACGGTCCCCGAAGAGGTATTATAATCAAGGATTATATTTACTAAGATCATGTCAAGCATTCCGTTGCATCGTATGAAAGACAGTTGGTGTAATAAAAGACAAAACAAAACAAAACAAAAACAAACAAACTAAATTGACAAGAATTAAATGTATAGTAATGTGTCATTATACTTTTTATGAATAATGTTTCACACACTCACGTGAAGAATTCTGCTGCTGGGGTGACACTGATGTTACTAAAGTTATCTCCATACGGACTAGCACACATCTCTGTGTTCCATTCATTACCACAGCTCGTCCATGGCAGAGTAGTAGCAAATGATGCTATCAGATAATATACTGACCATGCTGTGATAGTCGAATAGAAGAATCCTACGTAACAGTTCACCATACAGATTGCATAGCCGATACCTAAAGAAAAGGGTTTCAATATCAATCAATCATTAAATCCACAATCATCATCTTCATCATCAAAATCATCTTCACTACCATCTTCATCATCATCAAGGCCATCTTTATCATAATTTATCGTCACTATCATATTCATCATTCCCATCACCACCCTCATCATCACCATCATCATCATCCCCACCATCATTATCAACACCATTATAATAATCAACACCATCATCATTATCATTTTCAACAACGTCATCATCACCATGTGGTGAACAAGATCATCATTACCATCATTTGATCGTCACCCCCATCACCAACAAAACATCGTCGTCATCACCACACCATCATCAAAATCATCATCACTCTCATCATTATTACCATCATCATCATCATCATGATCATCACCATATTCTTTATCAACAACGCCATCATCTCTGTGTAGGCAACAGGATCATCATCACCACCACCATCATCGTCATTTTCAACGACGTCATTGTGAACATAGGCAACGTGATTATGCTCGTTATCATTTTATAATCACTATCACCATCATCACCACCTCCACCGCCACCATCTTTATCATCACCATTGTTACCTTCCATAATAGGGCATATCCTCCTCCAAACAGTAATGCATCCTGATCGTTGGTATTGACCTAAAGCCATCTCCATGTATAACAATGGTACTCCACCGAATATCACCATCAATGCATAGGGTACCAAGAAAGCACCTGAAACCATGAAAAACCACAATTCACATACTTTAACATTCAACAACTTAATATGAATGCATTTAATACACATTATTTTGTATAGCACTACAACAATGACATGATTTGTCATTATATGATCATTGTTCAAACTAGTTCTCCTTGCTCCCTCGACAATAATCATCACCATAATGATCTACTCTTTTTTTTTTTTTTTTTTTTTTTTTGCTGTTGATTTGACGAATAACAATTGAAGTGTATAAATAAATACGCATTAAATATTACGATTTGGTGAAAATTGTTATTTGCCCCTTTCCTTCAACAGCATAATTCTTTAATATCAGCATCATTGTAAATAAAAGAAGTATAGTACATGTAGTACAGTGTACATTCAAAAGGATTGAGTTATTGAAATAATGATTGTTGCCTATCTAAATCGTTGACGTCATTAAAAGATAAATAAATACAGATTGAATAAATTCATATGCCTGGATTCGAATCCTAGGCTACATCAACCCTTATACCACTGGATCACATATGGGTCCACGGGTATTAAATACTTTTACTATTATAATGCGGCAAATCAAGTCTTAAATATTTGTCGCTAAAATATTCATTTATACAAAAATGTGGACAATTATATTCTTCCAAGATTCTCAATCATTTCGTAATTCATAATCAAAATGAACGAAAAAAATGGGCAATGTTTGTAGCTATATCACAACTTCTCTAGATAATCAAAAAGGTTGGAAAAGTTCTCTGCTTGGAATCGAACACGGGTCTTTAGCATTCGATCCCTATCGCTCATTTGTAGTTTATACTTCTCTTCCCCCCCCCCCCCGACAAGTACAGGTTATGCTAGTGTCCTATAAATTCAAGCGCAAGATCTTCGTATATCTTTGAGAGTGAACAATAAAGTAACCACCAAATATTAATCCTATTTACCAGTCCTTCTTATTTAATAATTGACCCAACAAAACGGGGCATTCATTTCACTTTTTCGCTTTTTTTTTTCCTTTAATACCCATCGATGTCGATAATAATGAAACATTAAAAAAAAATGTAATAACAAAAGTAATCATTCATTTCTTAATTACGGAAAGCAATGCGAAAATTAAAATTTTCTCTGTACAACTGATGGTGAAAATGATTTTATTACATAAGATTGGATTCCTTCGTAGGATGCGCATGTATGAATTTGAATACGTAATTTAATCAATTATCAACTGCATTAAAACATTTAGCTTGTCTTTTTCCTTACCAACAATAAGTTTTTAATAAGATCATTAGGCCCTGCATATGATTATTTATCGATCTTGCTTTTGGCAACTCAAACTGAAATCCCAAAACATGAATATCAAAACTGATCATGCTGATTGCGAAGGTTCAGATTATCTCCGAATATGTCCTCTAAAGAAAACATTAAACTGTTTATTTGATAGTTATGATTGCTTATAACTGTTTCATTGAATCTAAAGGTACATTTTAAAATAAAACTGTGAATAATTTTGTCCACGTACCTCCACCATTTTTATAGCAAATGTAAGGAAACCTCCAGACGTTCCCAAGATCGACTGTGAAACCGATGACTGAGAGAAGAAAATCAATCTTCTTCCCCCACATCGCTCGTGGTTGTCCGTCGACATCATCTTCCGATTCATTTGGAGATCGTATAATTCTATTATCACCATTCAATCCATGATAACCATTATCAGCTCGTTGTGCTGAGTGTTCTTCATTGAGTACAGGTGGCGGAATCTCAGCTACAAGAATCTGTCGATCAATACCAGATTGTGGCCAAGTCTTACCAGTCATGTTGAATTCTCTTTGACTCTGATCAGAATGAATTATTTCATCAGGGCTCCTAGGTTCGATGAGGGATGTAAGAGCAGTCTCTGTGGTATCCATTATCATTGACGTGTTCGTCTCGACGTTCGTATGAATGGAAGTAATTGCCCCTGGGTTTAACGTGTTTATCTTTTCACTATCTGATATCAGAGTGTCAGCTTTAACTCTGTAAGTGTTGATGAACAAATCATCCTTCCCAAGAGAATCCAACTCAGTGATTGCTGTCCACGCCTTCTTTTCCCTGCTCCATGATACAGTATCATCGGAACTTTGAAAGGCTTCGTTTTCCATCTTTGGTAATAGATTTTTACCCATCAATCAAAGACGCCTACGAACAGTAGTGTAATTAACCTATAGGGATGGAAATGAGAGTATGATATAAGATGTAGAATCAACCTTCGATTTTTAAAGGATATGTAATACACAAGGGACAAATCTAACACCTCTTTAGCTCATCATTGACTATTCATTTTCTAATGAGCAATTAGGAATTTACTGAGCATACACTCTCTGATCGCCGTTGTAATACAAACTAATACTCATATTACAGGAATCAAGGTCTTGCCACTATTCCTGATTTACTTAATTTCTCCTTACCTGCTACCCCTTCTCTTTTAAATAGGGTTTTTAAATAATCTTGTTCACCGCACTGATTTCATTTTGTTGGAAACGATAACATGCATTCTTCGACAAATTAACAGCAACATTATAAATTATACAAATGCAAAATATGACGATGATGATAAACGGCATATGTAAAGCGCCATTTATCTGCCAAAACGTTCAAGGGCGCCTGGCTCCCCAAATATGTAAATCAATAATTGTATCACCATTATGTATCTTTAATATATCTCATAAGATTATTTACTATAATCAAACGTTATGAGTGATTTGCCTTTGAGACCTATTCAGTCGTAATGAATTGTATCTTAATTTTTGGTGATATCTCAGTATAGCATCATAAAAAAGAACATTTGATGACAATAAGGATCAATGATAATATCAATAACAGATTGTTATGTTTAGGGATGAAGTTTGATAGTAGCAAGCTTAATGAAAATAATGAAAATAACATTAATAATAACGATAATTACAAAAAATTGTGACAGAATAATAATACAAATTATGTCTTTGTCAAATATATCTGTATTTAAAGGCTAGTAATTAAAACAGTATGAATACGATATATTTATGATGTTCCATATCCACTATACCACAGACATTAAGGTTATCAAAGTATTTAAATATCATTGTTAAATTATTATATATATCTCTGTTCATGCCCTGCATTGACCATTAATTAGTCTGGTCTCGTCCTGGGCTTTTCGTACTTTTCAACAAAAATAAATAGATTTCTTTTCATTGAATATTTTTCCCCAAATGTCATTGTTTGTAAAGTATTATCTTTGTTCCTTTATTGTTGAATTTGCATATAATCAATAAGGTAATGTGTCAACATTTAAATTCATGTAATATTATTACCAGCTTGAATACTGTATTTCTATTAAATTATTCAGATGATTGGAGATTTCAAGTATTTCATTTTTTTTAAATTGTATATTCTGTTTGGCAAGATGTCAATATAATGGGGTTTTTTAAAATCAAATACATATGACGCACATGTTTCATATATTCTTTTTCAAGTGTTATAAATGACCTCTTACATTTATCGCGATATGTTATGCGATACAGGAAATGGCGTCGATTTTATGAAGTGAGGGTATTGTTTACGTGTATCTATCTGCCCTTATATGGTTTCCTCATTAAAGTAGACAAATATCAATCAATCTATCCTTTTTTCTTTTTTTTTTAAATTCTCTTCTTAGTTTCCTTTGCTTAAAAAAAAAAATGCTGTCTTGACAATCAATATGATACGCTGGGATGGATGAATTGCCTGTACAATTTGGACTGAAAGATTTTAATACTGTTTTGAATTGCTGATATTAAAAATTAAAAAAAAAAGACTCTAAAAAGAAGAGATAGAGAGAAGGGAGAAATAGATAAAGAGAGGAAAGATATAGAGAGGAGAGATATAGATAAAGAAAAGAAGACATAGTGAGGGGAGAGACATAAATAATGAGAGGAAGAGATAGAAGGGAGACATACATAATGAGAGGAAGATAATTATACAAAAAAATGCCATAGTCATTATGGAAGTCATATAAGAATACATACAAATATTCAGCTCGTAAAGGGATAACTCACGGAATTAATTCACAAATCACCCACATGCCATCTCCTAAATCAATCTGATATTTAACATGATATTGGACTACTTTCATGATGCATTCACCTAACAAAGCAAGGATATTTTTCTAATGGGGAGTATTAACTCAAATATAAGATATGTCATTTTATAACCTCTTTCAGTTGTTGCTGAATTGTTTTCCCTCGTATTTTTACATATATTGAGGCGAGGTTGAGCCGGTTGTGGCATCATCAGGCACGCTAACGAATACGGTCTAATAGCTTGAAAACTGTTATCCGCAATTTAACTGAGCTGTATTTTTTTTATTCCGTGAATGTTAGGAATCATCCAGTAATCCCAATTATATATTACATGTCAGAATACCGCATACTGGTATTCATATGTATTTCTGTGTTTTGTTTTGTTTTGTGCTCAAAGTAGTAGTACTTCATCACTTTATTTGCCATTCAAAACAAAGGAATGAAAATACAATCATAGACAAATTAAAAAGGCCAAGGACATATCTGAATAACAGAACAAGCAGGGCATACATAAATAACATAGATTATGATAACAAAATGAGACATACATTACATTAATATACATGGAATCAATAACATTCAAATAAATGTGAAAATATAATTATACTTGAAATAAAGAGCTACTGTAGAAAAGAAAGAGAGGAACTAAAGCTATCAAGAAACAAGGGGAAAATAAATAAACATAAGAAGAGATGGAAGAAAGGAGAGCGAGAAATAAAGGAAGGGGAAACAAATAACAAATACTTGTGACTTCCAAGATATTGAAGCATACAAATTACTTTTTATCAAATCTGAGTTTTTATTTACATGACAAACGTAAAATAATACTGACTATACCTTAGAGTTCTCTTAATCTTATTGATAGTATTTATTGTTTTGTTCTTTTTCGCGTTTTACAGGGTAGCTGGCGGATATTAGCTTGAATCGAGATTACTAAACTTATATTAACTTTTAGGATTTATGAATTTAGACATTGTACAGTTTTGGAAGAAAATCCGTTCGGATGAAGGTGGCGCTCGTTCATTTTGTAAAAACGATCAAATTGATTTATGGTCTGACTCTAAGAAAATACAATCTTTGAACGAAGAGCTTTAATATGATGATGCTGATGATGGTGATAATGATAATAATAATTACACTAGTAATAACAATACTAGTTATTATCATGATAATAATCATAATAAATAAGATTTATTATTAATAATAATAATAAAATGATAAATAATTATAAATGATTATTATTATTAGTATTAGTATAATAGATTGTCTCTGTATACACTGAAAATAAATAAAAATAATAATTAAAAAAAAAACTAGTCAAGAAACGAAAAGTATATCAAATATCGATAAATGAGTACGAATCATATTAATCTATCAAGTTTTACGAGATGTGTCAATAACTTACCTATATTTTATTGGAATAAAGTAATCCAAGCAAGGGTTTACGGAATGGAGGAAGAAAGTTTCAGGAGAAAAAAAAAAAACGGCTCTTAGATGTATGACACAAATGTGCGATGTGGAAAAGATGATACCGAGTCTTATTTTATATCATTTTAAAACTAAGTTGGACTTGAATTTATGACAATGAACTTGACAACGACTAGACAACCTTGAAAGAAATAGTTCAAGCTCAATAAAAGATCAATCTTATAGGGTTGTAATTTCCACATTCGGTTTATTCATTAACCTCGTTTTGTCCAGTTCAATTTGTGTTATATAATAGTCTATTAATTCATACCCGATGAATTAAGATATGGATGGTGAGCTTAATAATTCATCTTAATAGTTCACTTCTTTATAAAGAACGTTGAAAAAGAATACAAAGATCCATTATTAGTTAACATTTTGCTAAACTTGTATTTTTCTCTTCTATTTTTTTTTAACGTTATATGAAAAGGCAGTGCATCGCGTGTATACTTGATATTACTCTCAATCAGTGTAATAGTGTTTTTTAATTTTTTTTTAACATTTAAGTTCAAAAGTGAAAACAATAGATAAATATGATTATACAAATTTTGTATTACACTCATGTGGAATTAAAAGAAAAAAAGAAAGCAAAAATGATTGTCACAAACTATAGGGCCGTGTGTTATAAGTTCGCCGCCTTTTGCGTTACATGCCAATTTTACTACAAAAGGAACTTTTTTCACTTCAAAGACCTGTATCTCGAAAAGTATACACCCTACTATATCAAAACTTTTTTCTCCGGGGAATGATATCAAGTTTAGTTTTCTGAAAGGAAATTCATCAAGGAATCTAAATCTGTATTCAAAATTTATACCAGGTGCAAGATAAAAATGTTATTTAGAAAAATTTCAGGAAATTATGATTTTTTTTTATTTTTCATTGTTTTTATCATCAAGTCATCTATTATCAGCCAAATAGTAATTATATTATTATATTATGATAAAGAATATTCAGACCTTTCAGATAAGGTATAATTCATTATGGTTTACAATCTTAGAATGAAAAATATGAAGATCTGAAATTTAGCCCCAAAAATATAGATTTTTTTAAAATTCATGAGGGGTTGAGTCCTGCCAAGTACTGAGCACCATCAAACATATTGTTTAAGTGATATGATGATATAAAGCAGTTTATAAGCTTCAATTTGGTGCAAAATTTACAAACATAGGCTAAAATTTGGCAGAGATATTGCAGTTTCCCCAACGGTACTGCAATACCTCTCATTCCTAATGACTCTGTACAGGAGGCATTGCTTTTTTAGGTCAAGCAATGAATGTTTGGTATTCCTGGGTACTATTGTGACATCAAACCTATTGTTCAGTGATGTTATGGTATAAAGCAGTTTATAAGTTTCAGTTTGGTACCAAATTTACAGTCATAAGCAAAAATTTGGCAGAGAAATTCAAGTTTTCCCCAAATCAACCACAAAATGTAAAATTTCCCATTGACTTTGTACAGGCGGCGCCGCTTCCGGCACCACCCCTACTGTCCTAAACTTAAACCATTATAACTCCACTAGAATGTGACGTAGAACAATGAAACTTCACAGGGAGCTAGCACAATAACATAGCTTCAAAATAAGATCAAATTTGTTACATGAACCTTCTTACTTTGGAAAATATTAACAAATTAATGCTGAAAAATAGCAAAAAGCGTAACAGCACCACCCTATTTGGGTTGCGAGTTCATAACACATGACCATAGAGATAAATAAGTGTAAAAGCAAAACATGCGGCTGTTATTATTATTTAGCTATTCAACACTATACATTATAATACATAAAAATGTGAACTTTTCAAAACTGATTACAAGGTTATGATATTATACGTGAGTAATAGAGATACAGCCTGCACAGCAAAGACTACTGCAGGGTGACGTCATTTCTTCCTCTCTCTAGCTCTCTCTCTCTCTCTCTCTCTCTACAGTCCTATATCCTGCGACCATGACATAAATGTTTTTGACCTGTATGTGACGTCACAATGTAGAACTTGTAAATAGTAATAATAATAATGGCCTTTTATTCATAAATCAAAACATTTCTCGCAGCCAAAGGCTGAATTACAAAAGTTTGTACAAAGTAATTGATACAAATAATAAATTGATAAAATTTT
Organism: Paracentrotus lividus; assembly: GCA_940671915.1. Classification (NCBI taxonomy): domain Eukaryota; kingdom Metazoa; phylum Echinodermata; class Echinoidea; order Camarodonta; family Echinidae; genus Paracentrotus; species Paracentrotus lividus. The sequence continues at coordinate 44,325,681 of CALNVZ010003434.1, read as the reverse complement.
TAACAAAGTAAATAAAAATTAAATCATTAACATTATGGTTTAACTTAACTCAATTCAACCTTGCAAAGTTAACCGAAAAAAAAAACAACAACAGAGATATGAATACTTGTAAGGCAAATGTGACATGGAATTCATCAGGGAATATGGAATACAACTGAAAAATAAATGGCAGCAGGAAAATAAAGAACCAAATCAACCAAACAATGTAACAATGGGCACGGGTATTGAGTGGAAAATATAAAGAAAGACAAGTATACGATACAATGTAACAAAATGTAAAACAACCTTAAATTCTTTAACAGGTATAGCATTATGTTTTCAAGCCTGACTATTTTAAACAAGATGATTAGCAAAGTCATCTTTCCCCCATGGAGATTGAGAACATGATTTTGTTTGGATCGAAAGAGTTTGAAAAAGTGTGGAAAAGTTGAGTATTGAGAGCAGTTAATTCCTATCTGCTGTCCTCTGTTGTCAGATACAGGAGAGAGATATCAACAAGGGCTATTTCTGTGGTGGACACTTGTCACATGTAGGTATATTATTTTTTCATCATCATTTTATCACAAAGGATATTTAAGTTATGGTTGATTAATTTCAAATGTGATTAAGAAGCAATTAGTATAGACTTTTAAAATATAGGCATTATGATTGTCTCATGTTATCTTTAATACTGAATTCTTTGTGAGAGCGCTAGATTAACCAGAATCATCCTGTGATTATTTTGATAATAACATATCGAGAAAGTTTGAATGATTGTGTTTTACTTAAGCATATTATCCAGTTAATGATAATAATATCATTTATAAGGGGTGTAATTATCAGAGTTATAAACTTTCTGCTTGCTAAACTTGATATCATTCCCCGGAGAAGTTTGTAATCGATCAGGTATCTCACAGGAAACCAAGATGGATTATATTTAAGAGCGTTACTATAGCAACATAAAGGATGATATGAGATGCTTTGTTTAGCATTTGGATACATTAAGTAAAGCGGTAGTCTCAACAGGTCGTGAAGTGTGCAACACTCTACGACGGATTTCGTAGAAAATTCTATGTCGCACGTACTTTTTTTCAGACACGCACGTAGCAGGTACGACACGCAATAGGATTTGACAATACCTCTCATGCTAGGAACGTAGGATGTCTTATGACCAGGTGAATAATTATCTGGTTGGGTTTGCTGTCAAAAGAGAAAAGGTTAAACGTAGGTGTGCTTTATGAAAACTCACGATGTAATAATGCCTTTAAGATTGGTGACGTGATAGCTCGAAGCTTCTCCTCCCATTCAATGCACGCTATTCAATATTATTGTCTCAAGTGATCTTCTTGAGACATTCGATTTCATTTCATTTTATGTCTGCACTTTATCACCTTTTCACTATCTATTCATGTATGCTGTTGCGATTTTAATAACTCCCCTCAAGTCTTTGATAAAATCATACCGCTATACCATTACTGTTTCTTCTTCTTCTACTACTACTACTACTACTACTACTACTACTACTACTACTACTACTACTACTACTACTACTACATTACTACTACTACTACTACTACTACTACTACTACTGACTACTACTACTACTACTACTACTACTACTACTACTACTACTACTACTACTACTATACTACTACTACTACTACTACTACTACTACTACTACTACTACTACTACTACTACTACACTAACTACGTATACTACTACTACTATTACTACTACTACTACTCCGTCTCGTGAAGTAAAATACCGATTCGAAATGCATTTAGTTCTTTTATGTATTTAGATAGAATCGACATTTAAGAAAAGAGTTTGGGACTGTAGCCCTACCCCCTTCCCTACAGCGTACATTAGGCCCAACATGCTTGCGAAAAAACCCTTTCACAATATTTGTCTCCAGTGCAGAATGATGATGAAAAAATGGCATTTCTTAATATCATGAGTGCCCTTTAAAAAAAGAAATATGGGACTTTAAAGAAGTTTACAGTTTTAGTTTAAGTATGAAAATGTCCTTTTTAGATAAGAAAACGGGCATTTAAAAGTATCAAAAGGGATGTACTTTTAAGGTGCCTGAAAACTGTGTGCGGGGGGGGGGGGGGCGGTGGGGACTGTGCCCCCTTGCCCCGGTTCTGCTACAAAAACAACAACAACAACAACAACAACAACTACTACTACTACTACTACTATTTTATTATTACTATGAATAAACTTTCACTAATATTTCTACCATTTTTTTCTCGAAATATAGCGTAGGAGACGAGGAGAAAATATTTGGAAGTAAACCAAGTTTAGAGTAGGTATCACCTGCACATAGCCTTCTTAGTATGTTATGTATGATGACATTCTACATCCTGATCTCTCATCATCACCATCACCTTAGTGTATGACTCCAACTCAACTCAACAGCTCAAGTTCAACCAATCCTCCGAGGAGAAAAGCTCGAGGAGATCTGAAACCCATTTACAAGACGATCTCAATGATCCCTGTCTGTTAGCTATAGAAGCTCTAGACTTTTACTAAAACAAACATTCAAGTGTGTTTAGTCGCCCTGTCTATAGCTCTTCGATTCTCCCTATCATTCGACCAACACTAATAGTTTTATGCAGTAAGAATTCAGGCCGAATGTAAAGTAAGCAAAAATAACATCTTTATTGATTTCTTCTTCTTGAAAAATATGATATAGCCACTAAAACTAATTCACTCTAAAAATAAACACAATAAACATATGAGATTAAAGATTACCTAGTCCTGAGTCAATTTTGGGCCATACCTAGAATTTGGGTATGCTCCCAATGAGTCCAGAATGGAGTCATTTTGATCTTTCACTTCTTGAACTGTAATATTGCTACTACTAAAAAAAAAAACTCATCGTCTTTAAGTTTGAGAATAATGTTTGGTAATATCAAATGAATAAGACATGTGGTAAATGGTTAAATCCATTCCATATCACGAAATGAGAAGATTTTTTTTAATATCACGCGACGTCATAATCAATCACATCGTTTTACAGCTCATAAACACATGCATAATCTTTTTGACAAGAAGAGTATGAATAACAAAACAAAACCAAAAACAAATGTAGGCCTATACTATGGTAAGAGAACCAACAGTTCACAGCTAGACAGTGAAGACACAAGAGACGTATCCTTCATAGACCATTTGATAACATGTGATTGTGGCTTCCAGTACATGATATGACTATCAATTTGAAATACATTGTCTATATTAATATTATTATTAGAATTATCAATATCATTATTAACAGTGTTCCAGTTTAGGGCAATTAATGCATTGTAGACCATACGGCAATAAGCCTTTTGAAAGAGTTATTTGTCCTTGGACCGTCAAAGTTGGGTGAATCACATGAATTCAGCTAGTAATGTCATTACACTCTCTTGCAAGGCAAAGATTGATTCAAAATCTACAATAATTATTCATTTATTCTATACTCCAGTCCTTGGATATACACCTCCATACCAAAGTGTATTATGTTCAGGCACGTTTAGGAAAGTACCAACAGTTTCACAACAAACATAAGTGACCAATTTGCATCTAGACACTTAATGACACAAAAGTACCATCATATGGGTAAGTTCACTATACTGTTATGTAATATATCCAACTTTTTGAAGAATCACGCAATTTGGATAGACCGCAACCGAAAAACTCTGTCTTGTTGTAGATTTGCATATTAAAACTATAATGTCAGTTCTAAAAGCAAAGGGTTAAAGGGTCAAAGAGACAAAATCGTTTTATTTTTAAAATCGGATATGTCCTTCTAAGTCCTCAGGACGCGCTAACAGCTCCTTGTGTATGTTACTGTTCGTATCAGCTTGTTATCAGCAATCATTGATTCCCTTCGACCAATGCATCTTTTTTGAAAAACTTTTATTTTGATATACTTCTTCTACATTTTGTCTAGATCCTTGAGTTGAACAATAATAGGATCTGATTTGTCTACTTCTTTTCCTATTTTTTACCTTCACAACAGGGTTCCATTTCTTTTGAAAGCCCTAGATTTTTATCTTCCCGCATTCTTAAAAGTCCTACCACTGGATTTCTCTTTTCATACTCACTCCTATGTGTTATCAACAATGATCAAAATATTTGAGGGGGCTTGATTGTTTGGGGTGGATTTCTTCTTTTAATATAACTTAAATCCTGTTATAGTGTTTTTGTTTGGGTGTTTTCAGCTTGGATGATTTAGAGTGTAAAGCCTTATGACAAGTGAAGCGTTTTAAAGTCTATTGGTATAATAGCACCCATATTTGGAATACCTATTTCGTTTTCAGGAGGGGGTATGGGTACATTCCTATGTTACGTTAATAATCATTTAAAAGAGATTGCTGTGTACAAACAATTCAATTGTTATGATACCGTTATTTCATTTGAAGGAAATAGTTTGAAGAGGGGGCTTGGGAAAGCATTTTTGTCATTTGCTTTCCTCAACTCTTTAAAAAAAATTCAACGATATCAACAACTTTGTCATCCTTCTTCAAGCAGCAAGGAGTGATCGAAGTTGTTTGAATCTGTGTTCAAGCGAAGAATTCTACCGTCTGTGAATAAGCTTACATGAAATAACATCACGTATTCAGTAGTACGTCAGAAACGATACAGACCCTCACATTCAGATTCGCTTTCAGATAACTCTGTCTATAAGATATTGAAGATCTATTCTGGTCAGTTCAGACATACCTTTATGAACTAGTCGTGTTCTTTTGAATTTTTATTGGATCATCTTCCTACAAACACTATCAAAGGATTCCATGTATTTACGATATAGAGTTTGGGATTTCATGATCTATATTCAAAGTTTATATCATACGAATCTTCGAAGAGAGATACTTGGAACTTTACAGGAATCAAACTCATGGGATTGATTTATTCATTCTAAACAACTCACGAAAAGGGTACACATTTCTATTCTTTTTAGTCACCAAGTAGATTACAAAGATTTGTAGAAGAAAAGAAAAGAAAAGAAGTTAATTCATCTTTTCCACTACATTTTGCATTTTAACACCATTAGTGGTTTTTTTGTATCATTTATTATTCCATACTCTACAGCCACCTCATAATTATAGTCACTGTCCAATTTCGTTATGTTTTGCAATCACTCTATATTTTGCTTTCATGATTATGTACTGCTTTTTTGTATTGAAAGTCTTGTGTTTAATTAACAAATTATTACATAATTATTGTGTTATTATTTCATTTCATATTCAATATCAAGTAAAAATACTTCAGTATGGTGGTAAGTGAAAAAAAAAAAAAAAAAAAAAATGCAAACAGAGATCTGCCAATCTGTCTCCTCTCTGCTCGCTCACTGTGTACAAAGTCAATGGCGTAGAACGATGTCTCCGCCACTGAGAAATGAACGGGAGTGAATGGACTAATGACTTATAACCAGTTATGCCATCCTTTTTCTTCAATTGAATTGATTTTGGGGCATGATTTTGGTACACCCCAAAAAATTTTCCCGTTACATCGGGTGAGCAAAAAGTACACTTCATTTTTTTAACGCACGCTGGCGCGTATATAAGCGTGGGGGGGGGGGGGTGTAATATTTTTTTTGCCTTCGGCCACAATATGGTCACATGTATCACCATCATCATCTCATAGGAAAGGTTGCGGGATCAATTTGTTGTTTTTGTTAGGCCCCCCCCGTGGATCCGCGTCTGTGAACTACTTGTAATCGAACGATTATTCTATTTACAAAGGGGGTATCACTGGTTTGCGAACCAGGCGAATTAAGAGAGTTTATAGAGAGGATCTACCAACGTCTCTTGTGCTGCTTGTTTAGACAAGCATAAAGGGGTTATTCGTTGTATCAGAATGGCATTGTTTCTGTAGCGATGCTTTGTAACGAAGCTCAAAGGGGTTACTCGTTGTGTATGAATTGCATATTTTTCTTTTGTGCTGCTTAGTTAGGCAACTCAAAGGTTATCATAATGTATCATGGCATGTTTTCTTTTGTGCCTTGTTAGGCAAGCACAAAGGGGTTGTACTGAAATGCATGCATCGGCATGTGTAGTATATTTTGTATAAGATGAAATTCCTAGCTGAGTATACGTCTAGGCAGTACATCAGGCGTGAGGGATATGTGACTAAATGGAGAGGTCTGAATATGGTTTGTATGTTGAGAATCTCATTTATCTCGGTACTTCATGGTTTATGCAAATAATGCAAGCTAGTCGAGGCCGAGGAGTCAGTGCTTTTGAGAGAAGTAGGGGAGCATCGATCGCCCGACAGGAGGTGTGTGTGTGAGGCTTGATAAGTGTACTTATTATTTATATATTATTCTCTATTATGAGTTAGTATTATATATAATCTTATATGACAAGTGATTGGGTAGGAGAGTAGAAAGAGAGAGATAAAGAATATAAAAAAATAAATAGAAAAAAATGGGGGGGGAGTTCTAACACGAAGTTCCGCTGACAATCAAATTTCAACTGAACGTGTTTAAGACCAAATATCAGACGTATGTCATTTCGTCACTTATATGCTTGTAATTGGTGGCTGAAGACTCATTAGTGTAGTGGCGATTATATGACTCCTCTATCACCTAGCTGACACAGCAGCTCTGCACCACACTCCGCGAGAGATACAAATATAATTACTGCAGTAAGACTTCCCCCTCTTCACCTTGACTATCAGGTTCACTTTAGATGCGATATGCACGTGCACTAATTGAGTGTAGCTGACAGGACGAGCTAATGTGCGTTCAGTGCGTCGACGTGAAAGCGTCGCTGCCATTGGTAGTGGTATCTGTCATTATGTACCGCGGAGACAGAGATAGAAGCGACGACAGCAGACTTCGACCTCACCCCTACGACTTCTGATCAGGTCCTGATTATCGTCATGTTTTGGACCCAGCACCGCTCGCGGAACTTGAAGTGCCCCCATACGCTCCACTTTGACCGCTCCCAACTTGGTCCCGCTCCCGGTTGACTCGATTCTCACCCAGCACGCTTGGCGCGTTCATGACTGTTTTTCTCCCTTTGCGTTGCTAATGTTCTTGTATTATGCGTACACATCTCATTACATGAATCAAGGATAGATGTCCCTTAGTGGCTTCAGTTCATTCTATCCTTTTTCAAACGTAATTCTGTTGAAATTATATTCTGACTTTTCCTTCAGGGATTATTTCTTACCCGATTCACATTTAATGTTGGACGTTTGTCAACCAATTAACATATTTGCTATTTTTTAGTAATAGAAGTAATCCTAATGTATATGTCTACACTTCAGATTTACAAAACATGGCTCAATATTTTTACAGGGCAACTAATTTATGTCCATTCTTGGCATACGAAGCTCATATAAATTAGCATTCACGGTGTCTAGAAATTTGAACAAGTTCAAAACTTTTGGCGATTATTTCAAAAAGAAAATAAGTATCAGGCAAGCGTTAGTGCGAAAGGAATTGTGTGTTTGAATATCCAAGATCGATCACTTCAGTGCGCGGCAAAATCATGGCCAATGCAGGACGAAGCTAGAAATTCTTGTATTTGCGACTTGAAAATCCTCAATTCATTCCTCATGAAGTATCGCCTACAGTCCAAAATACGATGTGTTTCGGAACACATAGAGAAAAGTAAAATGCCAATTCATATTGGCATATATCGACATACCTCTGAATCGAGGTAATTAGGCATTCTAATGTATCAGACACGAAAATCTCCTAATGCCCTCTGTTGCAAATGTTCACTGCAGTGAGATTATCTCCCTTGAAAGACATTATCAAGACGCAGAGAGGTTCAGTCCTGCTCGAGATTCTCTTTCTTCCGTCCTTCTCGTCGTATCCATATCTTATTGTATTCCCAATCCATTCTTTCTTCTTAAGCACATCATTTTAATATCTCATACGGAAATCTTTTACCACGTCTTCTAAAGCTACTCGGTATTATTTTATCTTTCACGTGATAAAACTGGCTGGTTGGTGAGATGTAAAAATGTTTAATGAGATACTTCATTGTACTCTAGGAGTCGACTATAATTTACCTAAAATTTGATCTACACCAAATTAGGAGATAATTGATCTCAATTGTGAAAGGAATAGATGTTATTAGGATAGAAGCCTTGTACACTTCTCGAAAACCTCTAATCTGGGTAACAAAAGGTCATCAAATTTTAGAGACATAAGCTGCTGATTAGGTTGATCAAGTAGACATCTTTTATTAGACTGTTCTATCCAACATTTAACATACTTTTCAAACTCAGAAGCAGACAGTATTTATTATTTGGAAATACGGATAACTGGTGGAATCCCACGTAATACTATATAACCAGGAGCGATGGATGCGAGGGGCGGGGGGCGGCGGTAAAATGCGGGAGAGAGAGGATCTACTTAGGATAGTCGCTAGAGAAAAGCTAAAGAATGACCATTCTCATTAGGATTTTGCATTGTTTCGCCACTCTCTGCTACGGCGTATTCTGTCCCTGAATTTGCGCCACCCTGACCAAAAAAACGTTAAATAAACAAAAAAAACAAAAAAAAAAAAAACAAGAGAAACAGATCCAGAACAACACGAACCAGAACTAAACAAAAAATCAGACAAAACAGATTAGAGAGATACAACCAGAAAATAAAGAAAAACAAACAAGAACTATAACAAAAACAAACAAAAGTAGTTCGTGCCCCTCTGTAATAACCGTATGACTCGGGTCAACTTCGTAATGCTCCCCGCCTTCTCTGGTGGGGGATTCTAACAGCTGCATCTATAGAGAGACCACTGCGGCCTTATAACTAGGAGCGCGCAAATCGGACTTTCATGAAAAAGCAACTACGTCACACCTAATAGCATTGTAACCTTATGCGGCAAGATTACGTGGGCTGAGCCAATGCCTAGTGGCAAGTGCCATTTCTGACGTTGCCATGATTCGAGGAAAGAGGGTCTTTGCATATGATATTATGCTCGGGGTTGTTAACCAGGGTTAGTAACGGCGGATACATGGAGCAGTTTGATCTAAAAGGACATGCTTTACAAGCTGAATGTCTTGAAGTCAAGTAATTTAGTAACAGTAATAAGCTTACCAAAGAATGGTATCAGTCGGTCACGCAGAACATTAGTTCGTAGGCGGTAGGCGGATGCGATTCATGTGGTATACTCTTTTATGGGTGTCTGGAACGACAAAATGTACACGTTTGTCATTCATATATTAGTTAGCTCATGAATTGTGTCCGTAATGACTTCTTCTGTAGAATATTTGAAGAAGCTGAATAATTTGTCTAGCATTCGATGTACAAAAAAGACGTAGGAAGGACAGTTCCTTCACTGATAGGTTTCAAGTGTTTGGGTTGTTGATACCTGGCATGTAAGAGAAGAACATCGAGATTCGAATTTCTGGTCTAAACGCCTTATATCGAATGAGAGGCACGTCTGATATCTAGATGCCGTCTAACCTTGAGCTCCTGATTTGGTGTGAACAGACTACATGAATGCAAGAGTCGCGGCATCGCCATACTGTAGAAATTCTTTATTTATACTGGGAACACAAAGTACGAAATACTTCAAAGACAACGAGACAATGATTTTCTAAATACTACCAAGACTTAAAAGCGAGAAAAGTACTTCTTCTTAACAGGTTATCGTTATTGTGCGGTATACTAGGATACATGGAAACCGAACAGTGAACGCCATAAAAATGATACAGACAACTGCTACAAATCTGGACCTGATCACAAAAGGGTATAGTTATAACTATGATAGCAAAAAAACGAAAAATTTCTAGTTTCTAATCTATTGTATAGAAGTATGTCTTAGAACAGCGTTCTTTAACTAATGAAACAGTCTGTCGGTAAAAAAGATAACTGACAAGGATTTTAGATTTTATAACTCTTCCTGCATAATCTATTCATGTCAAAAGTACAGGAGCGTGGGTTATTAACATTTGGATGTATTCTGTGTTTGAAGGAATATTATTTATGCAGACACGATTAGATTATTAATTATAGCATATTAGGTCATATGTTCTATGGGCGTAGGATCAGATCTCAAGTCGCATTTTTCCATTGAATCCGGTACAATGTCATTGTTATGCGTCCATTATGACGGAATGAGAGACTTGAAATTCGTTGATTTGGATGTTAGTGGAAATATAACTCCCATATTCGCAAAACTTTTTTAGTGGAAATCTTCATGTTGGTATATATCTTCATGAATTAACGTAAGATTTGGATATTGTATTGCTCATCTCCTGGTGCATCACATGGAAATAGAAGAAAACATTGTTGCTTCTTTCTATAATTTTGGTCAGTGGCAGTCTAACAGGTAGATCCGTAAACGGTGAGTAACTATATTAAGTTATGCTATTAATTATTGACAAAGACCATAACAGAATTGCAATGAAATTGAAAGTTTCAATATATGCGCTTGAAATGGTTTCAGTTGGTATTTAGGTTTTGTCATCAATGAATACGTCATATTTAAACATTTTGTGTTTGTAAACTCTAATGCATGGAGAGCGATACAAATTAAATAATGTGTCATGTATAAATGGAGAATCTCTGCCAAATTATATTTATATTTTTGTTCTCGAGCTCCTGCTATACATGACTTCTCTACTATAGAAAACAATAAATGATAACAGCTCTTTTGAGAAAAAAAAAATACGAACTGTGACGCGGAAACTTTCCGCTATATTGTTCTAAAGTGGAAGTTTTCTGTAAGTCTGGGAGTTCGTTTCAAAGTTTTTATTGTTGGCATTTTGAATAGTTCTGTGAACCATATCTTTTCGTCGAAACGAGGCATTTGGTTTTACAAAACGTGTCTCAGTATGACTATATCAATAATAATTCTAAGTTAGAATGAATGATAGTGGCAGGAAGTGCCGCGATATAAAGTTACAGCTGCTCCGGAGAGGGAGATAAAAAATGATCAATTACAATGCCGGCGGGGTCTACATTTTTGACCGCCAGATGATTTCTCTAGGCATAAATACCATCTCCCGAGACCAATTGTGATAAAATCCTACTTCAGACTGATACGATCTCTCATTCAAAGAAGGTGGTTTGTTATCGGTAACAGATAGCTGGGAAATGGAGGACGATAATGGTAAATATTGACGGGAAAGGCTAGCCCCGGTGGGGTTCTCACAACATTTCAATCCTATTCTTCTCTACGTCCATTCTAAGTATATCGCATGTCGGAATAAAGCTGTCACAATGAGTCTTGATTTAAAGGAATATGACGACCCCAAATATTACTTTTTGATTTCCAACAAAGTATGGGAGACGTGAAATCTTCAGTAACGAAAAGAAATAACTACATCTTTTTCAAACACAAATTTATTCTGACCATTTTTAAAATCAGAAGTTGTCTGTTTTTGAGATTGTAGTATTGTCTACAGGAAAATTTGAATCTCAAAAGTTAGATTTAATTTCTTGTCTCCAAATATTCATGTAATGAGAGCAGGCTTCCTAATGGTAAAACATCATAACCAGGTAACCAATTGTAGTTTATTATGATGCTCTATATTTCAGCTCAAACTAACTCTCTTTTGTTTGTATGATTGTATTTGATATACTGTAGCAGGTGTGATGATCCCATTATAATTCACACCGTGCATTCTCTTTCTTCCCAATACACACTGTCATCATTGCTTCATAAAAAACAACAGTGTATACGGTCACCTACCAAGTATCTACCCGCTCTTTACAAATAAATAACGCGATCATGATAACAGTGTTAACTTAAGGAAGATTCTAAACCCGACACTATAATTTGTCCATGATGTCATGAACTGCCAATATTATTATGAATGAACTAAACTTTGCCCAATCACTCAATCTGTTCTCACACACCTCCTCGCACACTCACCCCACCCACCCACACACACAAAACCGAAGAAGGAACTTTATATGCGAAATATTACTTCAAATAAGCTTGTTATATAATATGTAAATTAATATGCAAATGAGAACAGTCAACAGGTTAGCGTCTATACTTTCCTTTTTTATTAAAGTATACTAGACTGATGTTTTTTTTTTTTACAATTATAGCAATATAACCTTGGAACTTTCTCATTTAATCGGGATATAATCAGGGATATGTTGTTAAAGTGAGGCCATAAAATTACCCCAGTCTCCCCCTAGGTATCATTAACAAAAAAGCGTACACATGAATCTTATTCAAACAACGTGATCCACGCGGC